>ML780311.1:544496-554786 GCA_009831015.1 Picea engelmannii
GGACTTTCGCATCCCCGATCCCCAACTTCGCAGGATCTTTTGCCACGTGCCACAGCTGACGGACGGCTCTGATTTAGTCGGGCAATCGCGCATCGCGATTTACTCATGCAAGAGTTCCCTGCCTCCAGAAACTCCGATCCTCCAATGAATTGAACCCCGACGCAACTTTCCGAGATCTAATGATTGACGAGCTTTCACCGATCTCCCCTGTAAGATTCTGACCGTCGATTTGCTTTGAGGATGGTTCTCGACTGCTGAAGATGGAACTTTGCCCGCTTGCTTGCTTGACTTGCTGCTGCAAAAATGGGATTACCCCGCGATATGCTCAGGTACTTTCCGCGCCAGCTGCAGACATGGGTACACCTGCTCCCGAGACAATAAATATCGCTAACACAATATTTGATCAATCACACAAAATACACAAAGACACTGATTTTCCTGAGGAAACCCATAAGGGGACAAAACCTATTCTTCTTCATATGATAAGTAGTCTTTATTTTTTGTACATTATCATTCTTATTCATTCTTATGAGAAACAACTCTTTGTGAGGCTACCACCTTTGTTTTACAAGCTGCAACCTAATAAGAGCACCAACTCTCTGGTTTCTCTAGCACCCACTAGAAGGAAGCACCAACTCCCTGAGTGTTCCAGCACCAAATGGATGGAAGCACCAACTTCTAGTCACATAGGAACCAACCTGTATAATAGAGAACAATGGTTATCCATTTCACCACCCGACCACCCTGGTTTTTCTGGATGCAACCAAATGGAAGCTACAAATCCCTGTGTTCAAGCACCCACTTGAAACTCTGAGAACAACAATCCTCCCTAGCACCTCCCTACCACCCTAAGATACAAAAATTTGTTACAGAAATTTATTACAGTGATACAGTATTTGTCAATGGCTTACCGGTATCATCCTTGTTCTGCTATACTTCTCTACTCTGCCTGCATCAGTGTGTTCCTTATCGCATCCACTTGCACTTTCTGTTCTTCTGCTCTGTGTCTTCATGCACACCTCAACATTCTCTTCTATGCACATGAATCACAATTGAAGACGCCCCTTCTCTTCTCTATTTTGCATATATTTATCATGCCAAGTCCTCTGCTAGATCATGCACACAACTCTTCATCCTCTCTGGCAGTTACAGTCTTTGACACTTTTCCATCTGTTAATTGTCTCTATGATGAGTCTTCATTCCACTTGTAATATCCCTAAGGCCAAACCCAATTGTAAATGTAAATGAAAATGTACTTAAGCTGGTGAGCTATCTGACATCATTTTGTATGCACCTTTCATGACATAGTGCACGCATGTACTGCGCAGTAAAATGAGGAAGTGTGCACATTCCAAGATACCGCGTGCAACAACATAAGTGCGCGCGTTTTTGAGGCCAGATAGCCTTTTGTGTATATGCTATGTTTTATAGGCTGGTGAGCCAGTTATTATAAGCTAGGATTCTTATGTTTTGATTAGGCAGAGAGGCTAGATGTTAAAGGCCAATGCACATATTTTTGTATATGTCTCATAATTAATATAAAATACATTGTTGCGTGTAGATCGACCATGATAAAAGAGATGGGGGACTAAAATCCACTAGATAGGGAAAGGAAGGGGCCTAAAAGTGAAGGAAAATGGCTAAGATAGGGAGATTAAGCCAAAAAGGAATATTATATTAATATTTCTTAAATCATAAAGTATGGATAATTATTTTATCCTAAGTTCTAAAGTTGGGGACAAGTGGGCCAAAGTAGCTCCAACCATGACAAGTGTCAAGTTGGGGACATGCATACATATTGTTGGGATTTAGTTCATTTTCCCATATTTTCCATCATTCTCCCCGTAATTCCTTCCATCATTCATTCATCCAGTCAATCATCCATGATTATTCACACACCATTGAGCTATCTTCGTATCTTCATGACTATTCCTGAACTTGTATACATAACCATTTTTCTATTCATGTAGCTGGTTAGCTTGGGAGATGGACTGAAGAAATGGGTTGTCATGCCCATGGGATATTGAAGAGGTGGGTTGCTAGGCCCATTAGCAATTCTCTGGGTGAGAGAATTGTTGGGGATTGATTTTCTGAAGGTGTTGAACTACAACTATAATGCTCTAGGACTTTCTGTCCGGCCTATTGCTGAAGCCCGGAAAGGAAGTGGGGTAGCTGAAGGACTATTAAGAAGAGAAGGGGCACAACTCTTGGGTGGGAAAAACATGTGGGGAATGAGGGACTGCAGGTTGTTAGTTGAGTTGGCACCTGAGACAAAGTCTTTCCTGTTGTCTATGAGACTTTAGCCTAGTTAGGAATCCCTTTACCCGGGTGGAGTTTAGTCCCAGCTTGGGGGTGACTCACTGTTGAGAGTGATGGATAGTGTGGTCTAAGGCTAGGAGGTTGATGGAAGGTCTTCAAGTAGTTGGTGATATTCTTACCAAGATAAGTGTCAATTGTGTGATAAATCTATATGTTGCATTGTTATTTACGTGCTTATTTTTATGGGTTATCATATGTGCGGTTATAACTGTGTTTATTTTTATGGGTATTTTCTGTATATGTTGCATGTATATGTTTATGGTTATTTTCGTGTGAATCCGTGTATTTACAGATGTATTTGTATGTTTACGTTTTATATATAATGCTTCCGCAGGAGTTCTGTGTGTGTATATTTTAATTGCATGTAGTTCGAAAAATTCATGTGGCATAGCTCAGTTGGATACTGGGTATGTTATAGTATTTTCCACAGAGAGAAAGAAAGTGTCTCTCTGAAGTGACGTGGCCCGACCTGGGTAGCCTGGGACGTTACAATATGGTATTAGAGCTTCAGTTTTCAACACTGAGCTTGGATGGGCCGAGAAATTTGAGTTGAAGTGAAATTTCACAGAGAATCTTTTTCGAAGTGGCCAAATTTCATTTTTTTAGAACGTCCATGGTAAAATTTAGAAGCAACGATGTGGAATTGGGAAAATCCCAAGTTCTGTTGTTAAATTTATGAGAAAATTGAGAAATTCGGCCAAGCTATGAGATATTCCCGATTTAATATTTGTTCTAACAAATTCAGATCTAGAATGGGTCGAATTTGAAGTTACTGTGAAGCCATGACAGATGGAGCGAGTTTAGTGGTTAAATTATCAATTCGCAAATTGATTTTTGGATAAATTCATTCCATAAATGTCAACTTACAACAATTTGTTGTTGCATAGGTTGAACTGGTGTTATTGGGGTGAAATTTAACAAATTTCGTGGTTGCAGAATATCTATGGTAAATTGGGGAAAAAGTTAAGCAAAAACCCCAATTTCTGCAACAGAATTCATGAGGAATTGTTGCGCATAAAAATGAATGTGCACAGGAGAGGGCACTAAAAATGCAGGATGCATAGTAAAAGGCTTATGATATGTAAAAATTATGTGCTGTGCAGAAAAATGTTGGCGTGCTAGTGCACACGCTAAAATTTGGTATCGCACGGAAAAATGTTGGTGTGCGGGTGTGTGAGCTAAATTTTGGGCACTAAGTGGAAAAATGTTGGTGTGCGGGTGTGCGCACTAAGTTTTGGCACCGTGCGAAAAAATGATAATGGCGTGCATGGTGTGTGCAGTATTGGCAGAGCGCAGAGGATTTTGGTTGGTGCGCGCGCAATTTGGGTATATGTTGTCACACAACAATTTAGTTAATGGTGCGTGCAGAGTATTGGAGCACAGTGGGGGCATACTAAAATTTGGCATGGTGAAGCGTGTAGAGTAAAATGCGTGTGGAATAACAACACGTGATACAAAAATTGCGTGCAACATGTAATAGAGAAAGAACCAAAATTGCGCATGGTGGATATTGGTGTGCGACATAAAATTAGTGCGCGCAAGTTATTAGCATGACAGAGAAGTGATACACAATGGTTATAGGTGCACAAAGCATGATTTACCTTGTATTGTTGTTGCGCATGGTAAATATGGGTTACAGGTTGAGATTTGTGCATGTGAATTCATTTGAAGGATGAACAACAACAGAAAACCAACAATTTTCTGCGACATTTTATACTAATTGAATGTCATCTTTTTGCAACACGTTTTTGAGGCCCTTAAGAGCGTTTTTAGCTACTCAAAAACCATGAGAACAGATTGTGTTAAAACACACTTTGTCTCTACAACTCAAATAAAAGAGCCCGGAGAGATATTTCTAATGGTGTAAACTATTCGTCAAACGAAACTTTTATGAGAAAGTTACGACACAAACAGTGGAGGGTAAATTTTAAAACCCATCTAACTTCAAAGAGCCATAACTTTCTGCTCCGGAATCAGATTGAGGCACAGGAGCTGTAAATGGAAATATATTGAACCATATAATACATTACAAGAGATGAATTGAATTTATGGGCATATTAAAAGTGTTTAATATGGAAAAGAAGGTACCTGCAGCATATTAGTTACAATATGGTATTTTGGCCTAGAATTTCAGCAGGCTGTAACTAGCATCCAAGAACCCGGAAAGAGATGAAACTTAGACATAGTGTCCATAAGATGTATATGAGGAAACCCAATTGATATCCTATGAAAATTCCAAAGGAGTAGGTGAAAAAATGCATATTTACAGTGCAGAGTTGCGCCAAGTTGAAAAAAATGAATAGAAAAATTAATGGGCAATTTTTAAATAGCCATAACTTTCTGCTCAAGACTTGGAATTGAGAATGGGAGAAGGTTTTGGAAATGTATTGGATAGTGGAATATAATTATCCACCCAAAAAAGTGATCTGGGCACTCGATTTTCCAAGAAATAAGAAGAAAAAATTTTGATATTTTATTGAACCAAAATGGTTCATATTTTCATGAAATTGTTGAAACAGTTAGCTTGAAAAAGTTTTGTTGGCTGCACATTTTTCAGAGTTAAAAAAAACTAGGTCAGATCAAGATCAACATAGATTCCATAGGGATGGAAAAGGCACATGGGACTTACAATTATGAATATGATATTAGAGGGAGGGATTTCCATTTGAGCATTGAAGGAACAAACTCCAATGGACATGGAGAAGGAAGAGATGAAAACATGAATATGGCAGAGACCATAAAAAATTTGCAGAAGGATGTCCAAATCCATAAATATGATAATGAAAGGCTTATGAAATCGAAGGAGCAGCAAGATGAATTCAACATGAAGTTATTTCAGAGCTTGAACATAATAGAAAAGAAATTGGACAAGGAGAGTGGCTCAAGAAAATCTGGAAGTCACATCCCTCCTGATGAGAAAAGAAGAACAAGGAGTGTTAGAAGACATAACCACCACTCCCCGAGGTATTCCAATAAGAGAAAACACAACAAATAAAGTCCATCCCCTGTCAGGAAGAACAAGAGGTTTGGGGTGGATGGGCTACGAGGAGAAATGAACAAAATCAAACCTCCTACATTTGATGGTGAGCACAAGAAGGATGAAGAGACAAAGACACGGTTGTTGGGAATGAGAAATTATTTTCAATTGTATGATTATTATTCTCATGTAGAAGGTATAATTTCTATCTATCAACTCAAGGGAAAGGCATCCATGTGGTGGGATCAGCTTGTGCAGGTGCAACACATTAAAGAGAAAAGTGTTACTTGGAGGGAATTCGAGAAGTATTTTGAGAAGAAATACTTGACTAAATGATACTATGACAAGAAAATGAAAGAGTTCTTCGAAATCAAGCTGGGGAATATGACCATTGATGAATATGAGAGAAGGTTTTTAGAACTGTTTACATATGTCTCTTTCATCAAGGATGAGACAATTAAGATTCAGAGGTATTTGAGTGGATTTCAATCATTTATCAGTGAAAAAATACAGTATGATGATCCCAATACATTGGAGGAGACCATAAGGCGAGCTAAGTGCCTATATGATCAACAAAAATCAAGGCCAACTTTCCAAAAATCTTGGGAAGATAAAAAGAAGTTCAATATGGATCAGAGGAAGAAGGGAGCTATGCTACCATTCTTCATATATAATACTCAGGGACAACAAACTCATAAAGAACCCAAAACAATTGAGATAGGGGGTCAAAGGCCAAGGCATCCACCTGTTCAATGTTGGGGTTGTAAAGGAGATCATATTTATAAAGATTTCCCTCACAGAGGTGAAAAAGTGAGAACTGTTCATAATGTACAAAAAGATGAAACAATGGAGGACATGGGCATAAATGTACCAAGGATATATGTATCCCTGGACAACAAGCATGCAAAGTATCAGTCACATATGATTGAAGTGGAAGGCATGATCAACAACCAAACCATTGCTATTTTAATTGATTCAGGATCTAGTCATAGTTATATAGATCCTAAGATGGTGGAAAGTTTTCATTTGCCAAGAAATAAGCATGGAGAATATTGGTTGGTTCAACTGGCTATAGGATCCAAAAGAAAGGTTAATGAGATGGTTAAGTCATGTCTTATGAACATGAATGGACTGAACACCATGGCACATTTTAACAACTTGCCTTTATGTTCTTATGACTGTCTAATTGGGATGGATTGGTTGGACCAACATCATGCTATCCTAGACTATCATAACAAGGAATTTACTTGCTTGGATGAGGAAGAGACCCAAAGGAAAGTGCAGGGAATTCCCAGGGCAGTAACCATCAAAGAAATTTCAGCGATGCAACTGAATAACTGTTACAGGAAAGGGTGTCAATTATTTGCAGTTCATATGGAAGAGACACCTAAAGATAAGGTGCAAAATTTGGAAGATCATGCAGTCCTAGAAGAATTTGAAGATGTATACGCCAGTGTCAAAGACTCCTTACAGAATGAGTACACTAGAGTTGAAGGAGTTGAAAATACATCTTGAAGAACTTCTAAAGAAGGGGTATATACGCCCAAGTGTGTCACCTTGGGGTGCCCCAGTCTTGTTCGTGAAGAAGAAAGATGGAACATTAAGACTTTGCATTGATTTCAGACAGTTGAATAAAGTGACTATTAAGAACAAGTATCCTCTGCCAAGTGGGTAACTCACCCCAGCCGAAGGAAGAACCTTTTCACGTTGAAATACCTTATGCCCTTCCACATGAGGAAGTGAATCAATTCTAGAGAATAACTAGAGCCTACACCCGAAAAATCAATGCATTATCCTTAGCTCCTATCCTTCCATGAAGAAAAAAACAAAGAAGACCAGTGGTTAGTACTTCCAAATAAGTTTCCGTACACTTTGTAGAAGGCTTGATAGATTTTTCGATTACCAAAATCCAAGAACCTCTTGATCTAATACCTGAAACGCCAGCTAGGAATATCTCTAAGCCAAACGATTTTTCGAAAGAAGAGGAGATCAACTCGGATTTTGAAGATATGGAAGGTAATAATGATCATGGGGAGGAAAGGGAAATCCCACTCCAAGACAACCAAGACAACCAACCTTGGTTGGCTGGAGATGCCGTGGTCGTCCCCGGACAAGTACGTAATCTTCCCTGACACCCAAAAAGATGCTCCCCAAGTATGATCCCGAGACTTCAGGTTTACCTGAATATCATATCAATAAATTCATACTTGCGATCATGTTGATGAACGTTCAACATGAAGACATAGTCTGCAGACTTTTTCCTTACATGTTTGAAAATTTAGCTTCCACGTGGTATTTTAATTTTTCAGTAGGATCTATAACTAGCTGGACTAAGTTCCAAAAAGAGTTTTTAGACAAATTTGCGGAAGAAACTACTACGGAAGCCTTGATGGTGAAGTTGTTCATAGCCACCATGACCCCAAAAGAGAGGGTCAAATATTTCAATCAAAGATTCATGACCATTTTAAACAAATTCCAGCCCGCAGCGAAACCAACTCAAGAATTGCAAATTGAGGCTTATGCCAATGCGCTTCCGGCTTCTATTTCTATGTTTGTGAAAAGATCTGCTAAGAAAACCCTTGTGGAAAATTTTGAAGAATCCAAGATGATATATTTCTAGATGAAAGGATGTAATGAAGGCTATGATTCTTTAGAGAAAAGAGAGGCCCATCCTCCTCCTAGGAGAGGACTCCTTTTAACTAGACCATCGGGGAAACCGGTCGAACAAACTCCCAACAAGGGTAATGGGAATATAGAGGATCTGCAATGCATGGTTAAGAAATTATCAAATGAAATTATAGACATGGAAAGAAGTGCAGGGGAGGGAAACCTATAAATGTGTTGAACCTACACAAAATAGATCTAGCTAGAAAATACTACACACATTTGCAGAGAGAAATTGAGAAAGAAGAAGCAAGATAGAAAGAATGGAAGAACTCTCATTAACCATATTCCACACTCAAAGAGTGAATAATTTACAATATATATAGGATAAATGAGTAACTAATGAGCCATAGTGGTCATATAGATTGATTTGGACACACACCAACAGTTACAAGAGTAAACTGCCACCTAGTCTAGTCTTTCAGGAAGTTACGGGAGTGAACTGCCACCTAGCTAAGTTAACTAGTCAACTAGTCTTCAGTTGATTAACTAAACAAAGACTAGTGAGTTGGTTATGATCCCAATGTTACATGGTGATAAAACCAATGCAACATCTAAACTCAACTCAACTAGTAAAACTGAAGTGTCAACTAAAAGAGAATATTCTCCAGGTGGAATATTCTCCCCTAAAATATAGGAGACTGGATAATGACTAATAAACAAGGTATAACCTTAGGAAAAATAAATCCTAGGTGTGTGTGAAGTAACTCCAACACCCTCCCTGAACTGATAGAATGAGTCCCGGCTACGAGGCCATGTTAGGTACCCAAATACAAAAGATACATTGAACTAAACGAGGAAAGAGGGAAAACCTCATGGGAACAAAACCCCCCCTCAAATTAAAATGCATAAAAGAAAAAATGAGAAGGAACAAAAAAATAGTTGTTAAGCAACCATGTCCTTCACTCCAAGAAGACCTCGTAACTGTGCAAGTTTGTGCTCTTTGAAGATTTTGTTGAAGATGTAGATGTCTGTATGGATCTGATGAAGTATATGCATCATTGATATTTCCACACATATCCACTTTATCTTTTTGTAATGAATAATATCCAAATAAATTTTGGATGAAATTTTGAAAACTGTGTGGCCGTTTCTAGAAAAATGCTGAAATTTTCTTGATTTTAAAACAATCATAACTTCACTCTCTGGACTCCATTTCGGACGATTTGTTTCTTGAAATTGGATATTTTCCCGAGAGGAATTCAAATATCCAATTTTTTTCTACAAATTGTTTTCATAAAATATCTAAATGGCATCTGGTGTGCACGACTCTCTTTTTGTCTCCTGAGATGCATGCATGGTGCATGCAAAAGTGTCTGCATGTGAATCTTGAGATGCATGCATGGTGCATGAAAACGTTTCTGCATGTAAATATTGAGATGCATGCCATATATCTTCGACATGAATTTCATAAAACAAATCTAAAATGGAGTAGACATCATCTTCAATTATTGGAATATAAATTTTTGTAAAAACGTTTGTAGAAGACTCTTCATAATAAGAAGCATGATCTTCTGATGGCTTCTCTTCTGACTCTATCTGTTCAACCTCCTGCATGAAATCTTCACAATATTCTTTATTCCCAAATAGAACCTCCAATCTGGTCTATAACTCATTTGGAGTTAATCCTTGTGATTCTTCATATACTTGATGGAAAAGTTCAGGAGAAACATACATGCCGATACTTCCTATGGCCATATCTTGTCTATTGAGAAATTCATTTTTCTCATCGACAGAATCAGGCTCTACTTCCATTGCCATAGTTATTTGGTACAAGCCTCTACATCTAATATGAAGCATAATTTTTGGCTTCCATTCCAAATAGTTATGAGGCATGAGAAGTATTTCTAGTGAATAATCCATCTTTTTGTTGTCTTCAATCTTTTGTACTTGCAAAAAATGATTTGGTGTATCTTTTTATTAACATTCCATCAGCTCTGATACCATGTAAATGTGTTGAACCTACACAGAATAAATCTAGATAGAAAATACTACACACATTTGCAAAGAGAAATTGAGAAAGAAGAAGCAAGATAGAAAGAATGGAAGAATTCTCATTAACCGTATTCCACACTCAAAGAGTGAATTATTTACAATATATATAGAATAAATGAGTAACTAATGAGCCATACTGGTGGTCTAGATTGATCTGGACACACACCAATAGTTACAAGATTAAACTGCCACCTAGTCTAGTCTCTCAGGTAGTTACGAGAGTGAACTACCACCTAGCTGAGTTAACTAGTCAACTAGTCTTCAGTTAACTGACTGAACAAAGAGTAGTGAGTTGGTGATGATCCCAATGTTTCATGGTGAAAAAACCAATGCAA
>ML780311.1:555664-582559 GCA_009831015.1 Picea engelmannii
GATAGATCAACTCTGATGTCTGACCCATAAACTAATTATATAATCCACACTTTCTGAAAGGAAATCACACATCACTTAGCATAGCATAGGTAGTTCAACAGTCAATATGTTGGTTCTGCTTTGGTTCACAATGAACTTCACTAAGTCTTCTCCAAGTAGTTTTGACTATTGCTTCCAACAACTATGATCACTCAAGGAAACCAAACTCATGAGAACATAAACAGAGTACATGTAAAAATAGAGTAATTAAATATCTAAGAAATTATAAAATGGAAATATTAATCTAAACTGTACTGCTATCATCAAACAGAGTTAAAACTTTAACTAATTCAATGTTTAGACTATTGAAAACAAACACTAATACTAATCTACAAAGAGGCTGACCTTTGTTGGGCGGTGGTCCCTTGCCACTTCAACAGGTCAGCTGCTGAAGTCTACATGAAGCTTGCTTCTAATGCACACATTACTCTCACTCACACTTCAACAAATAAAATCAAAACTCTCTTTAACAACTCAACTCATTCTCAATCATAGATAATCAGAATATGGGAATGAAATCAATTTTCATTAATCTTTACTCAGAAATGTTCTATATTATCATACGCTACTTACACATTGATAACATGCTAACTCTCCTCTCTTCTACCATCCTTGCCATGACTATTTAATAGTCTGCATCATGAAACACAAGGAGGCGAAGGGATTTACAAATCAATTAGTTGTTTAAGTTTATCATTCGGTTACATCTTCAGCATCATCCTCATGACACGAAGTGCATGAGGATGAGGCAATTAACAAAATGTCCTTATCATAGCAAATAGATGCCCACCATTTGACTTAGGTGAGATCTGGCACTTAACTTAGTGCATTGGGCTCTTCCATATGAGTATCAGATCGTAACAGGCAGATGGTACTGGATCTCGACAGGGCGTAAAAGATGGTACTAGATCGTGACAGCGTGTGGCCGTTGGTACCAGACCATAACAGAGTGTGTTCGTTGGTACCAGATCACCATAGGTAAGATTTAGGACACGTTTGGTACCGAATCAGACAACAACAATCTTGGTGCATAGGTACCAGATCATGACAGAGATGGTACAGGAATGATAGTCATCTAGGGGTCAAAGATCATATGACAAATCGAGCATTAGTACATGAAATATTTAATTCCTTAACTCAATAAACAACAAAATACATGAATTAACCATACTTTACCTTATGACCTTAATACTGGCAAGTGATAGCGTTCTTGTCATTCACTCAAGCTTTAGAGAGGTCCAAAAAGGTATAGGTGAAGAGTAAAATAGGGTAATAAGAATGTCAATTCCAAGTCTCAACATTCCCCCATGCCAAAATCATTGCATGTCCTCATGCAATTGAAAACAAAACCAAAAAATTTCAAAACTTGAGACTATGTTGTTTACTTGGGTGGATCAATGATATTGATGGTTGAAGCCTCTTCTCTAAGCTCCCTTTTGATGACCCTAACATATTGTAGGAGTCTTAAAACCTTATTGAGCTTGTTAGAGGTCTCCTCATGGTCAAATCCCCCAACAGAAAGACTTTATGTTATAGGCTCTGAGCTCAATAGGAAACCCGACGACGGCAAGTGATCTGGAAAGAAATATTTCTTCCACCGATTCAGTGAGCAATTCGATTGTGAACACCTGTTCAAGAGATAGGAGGGAAAATCCCTTTGTTCCACCTTTCCTCCTGACATTTAAAGTCTTCAATAGGAACCTTCACAATTTCTTGGTAGATTCTGGGGCATCCTCCAACGTGATGCCCTTGGCCATTTGTAATGAATTAGGCGTTGTCTCTCTCAAAAGAGATAAGCATGTCATACAATTAGATAGAACCCAATTCAAGGTCATGGGAGAACTCAAATATGTGATGATCATGATAGTGACACATCCTAGTTTTTTGCAAGTGATTGACATCATTGTAATAGATATCTCAGAGGCATATGGGCTATTGCTGAGCCGAGATTGGTCTGCAAATATCAATGGGTATTTTAGTACAGATTGGGCACACCTTTGGCTACCACTGAAGGGATACGACAACATGATTAGGATCGATAGGGAGAAATGTATGAAGCATACGGTCACTGATCTAGAAACCCTGAATGAACCCACATCCACAAACTTTCCCATGTTGGGTAATTATTCCTATGATTCCCATTTTGGGAAATTTTATCTTCTCCTATCTAATGTTCCGTTTACCCAAAACTCTGAAATGATTTTCCAAGAAGAATCATTGATGTCGATGGGAGACTCTCTCTTATGTCAAAACTCTATGCTAGGACTTGTGGGAGAAAAGATCGGAGAACAAAACATTAAAGATGAAAGAGAAAGGAGCGACTATTTTTCACCCATTTGGACCCTCTATTTTTATGGATCTAAATCACAAGAAGGGTCAGGAGAAGGGTTCATCCTCATCGACCATAAAGGCAAACGTCATTTCATGTCCTGTAGACTAGAATTCGAATGCACCAACAACACTGTCGAGTATGAAGATCTAGTACAAGGGTTAAAGAAAGCCATAGATCTGGATGTCAAAGAATTGAAAGTTTTCGAAGACTCTAAAATTATTGTTAGACAAGTAAGGAATACTATACACTGAAATTCACCTCATCTTAAGAAATACCAGTAGGAGGTGCATAGGTTAATAGAGGGCTTTGAGGCTTTCAATATCACAATGATTCCTATGGAAAAGAATATTCTTATTATAGGCTCTGAGCTCAATAGGAAACCCAACGACGACAAGTGATCTAGAAATAAATATTTCTTCCACTGATTCAGTGAGAAAGTCGAATGTGAACACATGTTCAAGAGATATGAGGGAAAATCCCTTTGTTCCACCTTTCCTCCTGACATTTAAAGTCTTCAACAGGAACCTTCACAATTTCTTGGTAGATTCCGGGGCATCCTCCAACGTGATGCCCTTGGCCATTTGTAATGAATTAGGTGTTGTCTCTCTCCAAAGTGATAAGCATGTCATACAATTAGATAGAACCCAATTCAAGGTCATGGGAGAACTCAAATATGTGATGATCATGATAGTGACACATCCTAATTTTGTGCAAGTGATTGACATCATTGTAATAGATATCTCAGAGGCATATGGGCTATCATTGAGATGAGATTGGTCTACAAATATCAATGGGTATTTTAGTACATATTTGGCACACCTTTGGCTACCACTGAAGGGATACAACAACATGATTAGGATCGATAGGGAGAAACATATGAAGCATACGGTTACTGATCTAGAAACCCTGAATGAACCCACATCCACAGACTTTCCCATGTTGGGTAATTATTCCTATGATTCCCATTTTGGGAAATTTTATCCTCTCCTATCTAGTGTTCCATTTACCCAAAACTCTGAAATGATTTTCCAAGAAGAATCACTGATGTCGATGGGAGACTCTCTCTTCTAT
The DNA here is from genome assembly GCA_009831015.1 of Picea engelmannii. Classification (NCBI taxonomy): domain Eukaryota; kingdom Viridiplantae; phylum Streptophyta; class Pinopsida; order Pinales; family Pinaceae; genus Picea; species Picea engelmannii. Next base: position 559,107 of record ML780311.1, read on the forward strand.
CAAAACTCTACGCTAGGACTTGTGGGAGAAAAGATCAGAGAACAAAACATTAAAGAGGAAAGAGAAAGGAGTGACTATCGTTCACCCATTTGGACCCTCTATTTGTATGGATCTAAATCACAAGAAGGGTCAGGAGAAGGGTTCATCCTCATTGAACATAAAGGTAAACTTCATTTCCTGTCCTATAGACTAGAATTCGAATGCACCAACAACACTGCCAAGTATGAAGCTCTAGTACAAGGGTTAAAGAAAGCCATAGATCTGGATGTCAAAGAATTGAAAGTTTTCGGAGACTCTAAAATTATTGTTAGACAAGTAAGGAATAATATACACTGAAATTCACCTCATCTTAAGAAATACCAGTAGGAGGTGCATAGGTTAATAGAGTGCTTTGAGGCTTTCAATATCACAACGATTCCTATGGCAAAGAATATTCTTGCCGACTCCTTAGCCACGAACGCTTCCAGACTGTCGCCTCTAGAAGATAATGAAGCTTCTCGATTCACTGTAGAAATGCTCTACAAACCATCGGTACCTAATAACATTTCTAATTGGAAAGTATTTGAGGGAGATGAATATATCATAAACTTCTTAACCAACCAAGACAATTTCAAAGATATCGCTATTGACGATGAAGAGTTCCAAGAGAAATCAACAGGAACCAATCTTTGAACAGAATTGAAGGCTCACACAATCCTGAGGGGGGTAGCTAATATAGAGAATCTGTTTGATCTAAAGGAATGATTTAAAGGACCTAAAAATGCAAAAAATGGTAGCTCTTTCCCCCTCCATGAAATTGTAAATCTTGGAACCCCAGAGAACCTGAAGAATGTGAACCTTGGAAAAACCATATCTAAGGAAGAGAGGAAAGCCTATTTTTGTGCCTCTTTCGTCACCTTAGTGAGAAAAATAGAGGTGCTTGCAAGCTTAGTTGGGTTTTCTAAGCAGGACAGCTGCAAGGAAAAGGGTTAGAGAAAGAAATATAAAATAACAACTAAGAAATAAACTAAGAAATAAAACAACAACTAAATTAATGAACATAGGGACATAAGGACAAAAGAAATAATGAGACCCATGTCACCAATGATAAGGTTGATATTAGTGAAAGAAAACACCAAGAAGAAAGAGGACTATGAGTCCCTTCTTCCTCCAAGGGAGGGCTCTTGGACCCCCACAAATAAACTCTTCTTACAACTTTGAAAATGAAAATGAAAATGGTGAAAGAATTCTTTTCTAATCCACTCAAGGGGTGAGATGGATTTCCCAATGCAATGATGCAAGTATACTCTTGGTAAGGATAGAGGATCCCTCAAGAGAATAATGGCAACATAAATTTGCTATGAATTCCTTGAAAAATGAAGTGTATCCATGGCCTTTTTATAACATTCATTTGAGATATTGTTCAACTAGTTTGTAGTGTGTAAAGAGGCTAATTAGGGAATTTCTAGGTCTTTGACCAACCACCCAGTCGAATCTAGTCCAGATTTGAGTGTCAAATCAATTTGGAAGCTGAACCAGAAGTGGGTGGGAGGCAGACCACTCTCATAAATGCATCGTTTCTTAGGTGCGTGGCATTTTGCGACAACAGTTGCGCATTCTGCACATGTGCGTGAATCTTGCGTTTCTGTTTTTCACATGTGCGCACGCGCCCTGCGTCTTCATAGAACCCTTTAAGTTTTGCACTATTTGTATAGCTTTTTACCCTTTGGAAATGCTTTTGTGTTAATTCTAGTCCACGGGTAAGCTCATAACTATTTGGCGATGCTGAATTCTTGTAACCATTTGTGGACGAAATTTCAGTGATAACAGATGCCCCCTGATGGATGAGGTTAGGAGCATACGTATAGCCGAAATCCATCAATGTTTCTTCTACTGAGAGTGCTATTGTAAGAGAGAGAAATAGTGGTATTGTCTAGAGCTATCCATTGGAGGGACAAAGGAACCTGTAGAACCCGACCTTCCATAAGGTGTGTATAAATAAACTGTGTACAAATGAAGAGGGCATGGCCCATGCTCGTGTCATGTAACTCAAAAAGGGAATGAAGTGTTGATGTAGACAACTAAAGCACCCTTAGGGGAGGTCGTTATAAAGGCAGAAGACAATTCTACGGAGGAACATACTTTGAACAGTAGGAAGCGATATATGTAAGAAGTATCATGGATTATGTAGGCATTGATAGCCCAACCAAGTTCAGAGGTCTTCGGAGAATATAAGAAATAACTGCAATAGTCGCAAAGTAAGACCCACCGTAACATGAGAAAGTGTTGATGTCAAATGTTATGGGGGTCAATGATAGTAGGGATAAATTGTGGTTCTCCCTGTGCCATCCGAGATCTCTCATTGGATAGGTAATGAGAATCAAGATACTGTCTCCCTTCTGGAAAACTGTGCTGATGTTGACAAAAGGGAGACGCGACTCCCAGAAGCAGAGGGCTTCGTGAAATCTACGAGGTGAGGTTAGGAATTGGAGGAGGTACATGGTTGAAGTCAAGATGTATGGAGACTCAAGATTGCCCTTGGTTGGGGGTATATGCGGAGTAGAAGTGGCCGCAACCGTTCAACTAAGTCGAGTGTCAGGGGGACAACAAGACGTGGGATAAGTTGTGCCAGAGGTGGGACAAAGTGAATAAACTCAGAGGGTAGAGGTAAGTGTCATGTGGGATACTCAGAGGATATGGACGATGGAAATAAGGTTAGATGATAAAGAGTGCCCCAACCAAAGGCGACATGGGTTGCATTTGTCAAAAAGGGAAGAAGGTCGCCAAAGGTGACGACAAAAAGGTAATTTAAATGATGGAAACAAAGGTGTTTGTACAATAAATAAAGAATAATTTGGGATAAGTGTACAAATATAGAAACGGGTGCCCCAATGTAACATGGTTGGCTCGGGTAGGGAACAATTTTCTTGGAGAACTAGTGGAGGGTGGGGGCCCCATGGGTGGGTTTCTGTATGAGGTAGGTGAAATGAAGGGAAATTTGCAGATGGACAAACTGATTGTGGATGAAATGGAGAGTTCATGATACTCCGAAGGTGCAGTCAAAAATAGGACCTTCAAGAGATAATCTGGGAGTTCAGTGGGAAAGATAGCAAAATGAGGAGAATGAGTATGTGGTTGATTCACAACATAATGTAAGACTATCAGGACTCCCATCCCTAAAGGTTTGAAAAACAACATGAGTGTCAATGTGCAAAAGGGTGCTATGAATGGGGTGACAGTACCGAAGATCCGAATGCAGGTGTTGGTACTACAGAGCTGAAGATGGGGATCCTAGAGGAAAATGTCAGAGAGTGTGACTGGAGATGAAAATGAGATTCAGAGGGAAATATTACATGCGAGTGCTGAGTGTATACCTGAAGGGGTTGTGTTGATGTATGATGACCAAGTAATTTCACACATAAAACCCAAATACCCGACGTGAACAATATTTGAAGAGAATCAAACATATGAGCATTTATTTAAATATGAGCATGCGTACTTGGTCGGGGTATGAAAAAATGGTTCCCCAGGGGCTCAGGATGAAAAGTGGCCTGGGGACTGTTGTGATGTAGATGATGGGATGATAGTCCCATGGCTAAAGACGGATTGGGGAATGCTCCCAGAATGGTGAGTGGAAGTTTGGAAAAAAGGCCTATATATAGCTGTAGGGCCCACATTGCCACCTCATTTGTACTTGCTGCTATAGTGACTGGACGAGAAGTATTCAGAGGAGATTTGGATATTCCGAGAGAATGAGGTATCCAATCAAGGACCAGCAAGCTTCAGGTTAATAGTCTGATCATCCTGCATAGAAGTAGGGTTTCCATTTTTGGGCAGGGCCTGTATGGAAGGCTGTACAGGGGGTTTTGTGCATGTGGGCCCCCATATGAACGGGTGATCTGGAAGTATGTGCGCACAAGTGCCTGCCTGCCCACCGGATAGGCACACATGGGGGCACCTATAAGGGGGAAAAAGGCATGCATTATGTTCACACCTATTGGTTGTGCAACCACGCATGTGTGTGCGGCTGTGTATTGGATAGGTGCACTTTAATGTGCGCTTGTGTTCGTGACAGGGGTACATGAAGGTGCCCCCGTATGCTAAGCAGGCGTGAACTCGGGTGTGCCTGAAGGATGGAAAGGCATGCCTGTGGAGTGGATAGTTTCACATGTGTGCACGCCTATGGAGTGAACAAGCGCACATGTGTGTGCGCCTGTGGTTTAAACAACCACACCTTGGGGGCAAGGTTGAAGGGTGTAAAACTTATATTTTTAATGTTGTTTATGGTCCATTTGGATAACTTATGACTGTTTTATGTGGCTGCAGGTGATCATTTTTCATGATGCCCGTTGGTTGGTGAGAGCAGGATTGGTCCCAGCTGAGAGATGCTGTGGAAATTGAGGATCCAGGGGTATGTGCTACTTTGGCAGCTTGTGGGTTGCTAAAGTTCTTTGAGTGCCCGTTGATATGGGCACATGAGTATCTCCTGTAGTTCCTTATCCAGATGTGGAGTCTGAACCTGCATTATTTCTTAGTGCGAGGAGAGAAGATTGCCTTCACTATGGTGGAGGACATATATTTTTTGACTGGGCTCCTGTTTCGAAGGATGCCCCTACCGGCGAAGCCGGTGCTACCGAGGGATGTGGCGCTAGTGACAGTGGGCTAGAGGTTCTGTTCGGGGGAAAACTTTATGTCGGGCACTGTTGTGAGCATTGGGGTGATGGATTCTCTAGCGCATCGTTGTATAGTAGCGATGATTGTGAGAGTGTATGCGTCCCTTGCGACGCAGTGGATCAATGGTGTTCAACTATGTGTGATGGAGAGGGTACTGGTTGGTGAGCACTTCACCTGGGGGCTTACTCTGCATGCCAGGATGGTAGGGAAGTTGGACCACTGTTGGTCCACGGATACATGAGAGTTTTCTTTTGGGTCCATCCTAGTGGCATGGTTTTTGGAGAGGGTTCCTATGTTGCGCCCTAGGATTTTATTGGGTGAGCTTGGGGCGTGAGAGCTGCAACTAAAGTGGTGTTCAACTTTTTTTCTTCGCCATGGTGGTGGCGAGGGTGGCCACTTCTTCAAAGCTGAGGCAGTGCAGGTGTGGAGGAATATGCCATAGGTGATATTGTAGTTCCCCTATGCTGGTGTTGACTTTCGGGAGGATCCGGACATGGTGTTACCTCCAGGGGAGGTTTTTGACCATCGAGGTATGTTGATGAGTTATATATATATGTTTTTTGAGATAGCATGACATATGTATATGATATAGATGTTGATACTATATGTTGCTTGTTTGTATGTGCAGATGTGGCACCTCACGGGCGCGAGGTGGAGTTGCTGAGGACGTTGGCTCGCTAGGAGCTGGGGAGACCACCGCGGGGAGGGCCATGGGTAGGAGAGAGGCGTCAGAATGAGGATGCTAGGGAAAGACCAGTTGATCCTGAGAGAGTAGTGAGGAGATGCCGGAGCAAATTTTGAGGACATACGTCATCGCATGGAGGCGGTGCTATAGGGCATGCTTGAGGGCATGTGGTCACGTATCCAGGATGAGGTCATCCTAGAGTAGTGTGTGGGGATTCTGTCTCCATGGTGGGCTATGGTATGACGGGCAGTAGTAGCAGGTGCTGCTATGACCAGATAGTTACCTCCTAGTTAGGAGGGACCAGTAGTGGGTGGGGGACCACCACCTGAGGGAGGGGTAGGAGGTGGTTATCTAGAGGCACCTTGAGTGGTGTTCTATGTATTTTTGTATTTTTGTATATAGGCTGGTGAGCCCATTTTGTACTGAGGTGCTTCACTAGACTACGAATACTTGTATTTTTGTATGTAAACATTTGAATGGCACTGTGGACCATTTTATATATACATGAGTATACATTTTGAGATCTATGTGGTGTTTACATGTGTTTTGTTAATGTGTTGATGATGTCTAATCTATATATGTTATGACAGGTTGTTGATATGTTTATGTATGTGTAGAGGTATCTTGATGTGATATATGCCAGTCTAACACAATATTAGCTAAGTTATCTATAATTTGATTCAATTGTCTTGGAATATGTGTAAATGTAATGGAATCAAAATGTTGAGATAAAAGTCTAACCGAGAGGTATTTGTGAAAGAGGCAAGGATAGCGTACACGGTACACATTGTTGAGTTGGAGAATGACTAGTTGAGTGTCGAGTAATACGCTAAGGTGATGAATATGATGATGTTGGGCATCGGCCAAGAGGCCAATGACGACAGTGTATTCGGGTTGGTTGTTGGTTGTTGAACCCAAACATATGTCTCTTGAATGGAGCATTTCATGTGAGGGGGTGTAGAGAGACCAAGCGACTGAAGTGAGATTTTGTGTCCAATGGATGGCATCGTTGGCATAACCGATGTGGTAGGCCGATGGAGGAAGCATCTTTCAATAGCATAAATGATAGTTTAGACGTGAGGGATGGAAAAAAGATTAAAAAAACTATAAAAGAAAATAACCTAAAGTAGAACTGCTACGCTTAGGCATAAAATTTCTTTAAGTATAACCTGTTGATGGGTTCTTTGAGAGAGAGGCCTTCGAGAGAGGCCAGGATGTATGCACCTTTGGTGAGGCAATGTTGGATAATGTATGGGCCATGCCATAGTGACTTGAATTTTCCATGGCCAAAGGTATCAAGAGCGATATCGTAAGCAAGGATGAGTTCGCCTTCATGAAATGAGCGAAGGTTGACATGTTGATCAAAATTGGTCTTTGATCATTTTTCAGCTACCTCATTGTTTTGTAATGAAGATCGACGATCCTCATCCAAGGACTCTAAGTTCAGCAAGCACTGCTCCATTGGAGAAATGTCGGGTAATAGCTCAATTGCAGTGCATAAGGTGGGAATTTTGCACTCGATGGGCAGAGTGGCCTCAACCCCATGGACTAGATGAAATGGTGTGAAACTCATGGTTGTTTTCATAGCAGTATGGTAAGCCCATAGCGCTGAAAATAACATATGATGCCAATTGGTCTTATGTTTATTAACCGTATGATGTAACATGGTCTTGAGGACCTTGTTAACTGCTTCAACCTATCTGTTAGACTGAGGGTAATATGGTGAGGAAAACTCGTGGGAGAATCTTAACCAAGATGAGAGTTCGAAGAAAATCTCATTCTCAAAGTATTTCCTTGTAACACCCTGTTTCCCCCAACTTGTAAATATAACTGGACTGGCAAAGAACTATGGAAAACTCATAAATGTGAATATGTGATGTAAATGGACCTTGAGGAAGAGGTCAATGAATGTGAATAACATTCTGAATTTATTGCAGGATTGCTGATGAGGGGATGTGCCAAAAAACAAAAGAGAGAAGAGACCACGATGGCGGTGGAAGGCACCTGAAAAGGTGGCGTTAACTTCCACTAAGAATAAAATACCGTATTTGGACTCCACTGGCACGGAGAACCAAAAGCGGCTCGCTGGCCCTGAAATTCAATGTCTCACAGGCTGGTAGGTGGATGGCTTGATGAGGGATGGGATGGTGAACCACCCATCCGTAGAGCTGTCAGGCCTGATCGGCGCGAGGGTAATCATGCCACACACAACCTCGCGAGAGGATAAGGTGTATGGCAGAAGCGATTAGAAGGGAAGACACGAGGGGAACTCTGACAATTTTTACGTAGAGTGAGTGATAGCAGAGAGGAAGGATTTCGACCTTCGCTCCTAGTCACTGGCAAGTAGAGAGACGCAGTCTCAGAGCATCATGGTCTCAGCTCGGGGGTGGCTAGTGGTAAATCCGCTGGGAGTTGCTACGCCTACGGTTGGGTGGAAACGAGCACCCCTCTCAGTAGTTGCATCCCCTTCTGGTGTTATTTCTGAAGTCACTTCTGATAAGTGTTTTGTTTACATATTGCCTCTTGAAATTCATAGAATGATACATATATGTATATGCTCATAGACCTGTGACATTGTGAATGATGCCTGTGTAAGAATGTCTGTGCAGTGTTTTTGATAATAATTAATAGGCATATGCTTATAATAGAGGAAGCCATGCATGACTTACGTTGATAAACTAAATCTAATTATGCCTAGGATGAATTATGTTAGGCTTCTAGCTCGTTCTCGGGAAGTTGTTTCCCTTCACCCATATCCAGGAAGGCCCTGGAATAGATCTCTTGTAGAGATTCCCTCCCTAGAAAGGTCGACCTAGAACCTGGAATATAAAATTTAAGGTGTAAGTCTTAATAACCCTCTACGAGGAGGAACAATCCTCTTAAAAACCTGAGATGGAAGCTTAAGGAAGGAATATCGAATCGACGGATGAGAACTCGTTGGGGAATCTACAGTTTCCCCACGACAGTTAGATTAGCAGGAGAAGGTAGGGAATTAAAGGTCTTACCACTTGATTTTCTTGTGTCTTCATGGGTAGTGAAGAGTCTAGGGTCGTAGATCCCCATGTTCCATGAGAACATCCGGACCGCTGATTTCCTCATCCATAAAGTTGTGAAAGAGCGCACAAAGTGGCATCGGAACCGTTCGATCTCATTGAGGTACGAGGAGGTTACGGCCACATCAGATTCCAAGCTTGGAAGGCTGGTGAACCGTTGGATCAACAGCCAAACTCCCATTAACCGTTAGATCTGGCAAGATTTACACAAGGGTTAAGCCCTAGTGAACAGAGGAGAGTTTCTAGAAAGTCATCGGGATATTGAAGTTATCGGGATTTCTGTAAGTGAAGAAATCTTGCCGCTAGGAACCGCGATCCATGATATCTCAACAAGATCAGAGCCATCCATCAGTGAGACATGTGTCAAGGAATTTTGAGGAGTCGAAATTCGGAGCATCGGGGATTTGGAAGGAAGGAAACAATTGTAGTTTGGAATCGCGATACGTGAAATCTCGATAGGAGAGTTGTGTGGGCCATAGTTGGAGCTAGTGGAGGATAGGTGTCAGGAATCTGGCGAGAGTTGGGAAATTGGGGAATCAGGATATCTAAGGTCGAAGGAAACGGGACATCAAAAGTCTCGATATCCCGACAAGGATCTGGACCGTCTGTTGGCAGAGGACACGTGGAAAAGATCAAGCGCCATCGACGTTTGGTGCATTGGGAAATTGGCATCTCCAGGGACAAGAGAACGGGGAAGTCCCAGGTGAAAACCCCGACATAATATGAGCCATCTGTTCAGAGGGACAGGTGTCAAAGGTCTGACGAGAGTCAGAAAATCAAGAAATCGACATTCCTGAGGTCGAAGGAACCAGGATGTCGGAAGTCCCAAAATCCTGACAAGGATCTGGACCATCCATTTGGAGGGACGCGTGGAGGAGCTCAGAGCTATCGGGAAAGTCCCGATGAGGGAAGCCATCCCTCGGCGTTTGGTTCATTGGGATATCGGGGATCCCGTGGACGTGGTGTCTACCCCTTATGAAATCGCGAAACGCGAAACCCCGATGGGGTAAGGTTGTGGACACGGGGTAATGGTCACGCAAACCAAGAGCTTAGCCTAGACGGCTAACGGGCATTTAATCGCATCGGGATTGTTGAGGACATAAACCCTGATGGAAAGGGACATAAGACCACGACTATGTATAGAGAGCCGGGTAGGTAAATAGAAGACCTGTGAATCGGGGATTGGCATTTTGCTGCTACATGTTCCGGGAATTCTCATTATTGAGAAATAAACAAAAAAGTTTGAAATAGGTAGTGGGTATGTTACAAAGTGGTATCAGACCATGGTTGCAACACTCGACCTTATTAGGCTCATGCACGATTCGTGCATAAAATCCGTTCGAAGTGCTCCTATGAGGAGTAACCCCCTGACTTAACTATCTTGTCTAGGATTAAAAAAACTTGGAATATGAAAACCCGACTGTGTATACATGTGAAAGAGTCATGAAATTATGCACAAATTATAAAATGTATTTAAATATTTACTAATATCCAGCGTTTTTCTTTTCACTCAAGCAGACGATCAACCGCAGGAATCTACAAACGCAGAGTATGGTGATTCACCAAGAGGTGGGAGAAGGCTCCCACAACAGAGACGAGGAGTCTGATGAAAGAAGAGCAATATGAACCCCTCTAGGCCTAACTGAGACTGTGAGGAGTCTCATGGCTGAATTGCAAAGCTGCAATGCCGATAATGAAAGGATGATGAAAGAAATAGAAAATAAAACCGAAATTAATGCAGTTCTACTGCAGAGCTTATCTGACCTACAACGAAAAATGCAACATGAACTTGAGATACAGAATCGTGGTCATGTCAGTGGCCACACTGAGAGAAGTACATCCAGAAAGGTCCACCCCAGAGGTAAAGGACCAGTGCCAGATGATTCCACTGAGAAGGAACATGGTGATTCAAAAGGCTCTTCCAGCAGTAGGACCAGTTCCTATTCTCAAAAGAAACAAAAGAAGCAAAAGACTTCTAAGAGTCATAAATTTGAGGAATTCAAAAAGGCCAAACCTCCCTCCTTCGATGGCGAGATAAAGAAGGGAGAGTAAGCTGAGGCTTGGCTACTCGGACTGAAGAAATATTTCAGAGTTCATGATTTCTCAGAGAACTTGAAGGCCCAAGTGGCCACTTTCAATCTGAATGGAAAGGCTTCCATCTAGTGGGAAGACCTTAAGAATATGAAAGAGGTCCGCGAGGAGGACCTGTCTTGGAAACAGTTTGAGAAGTACTTCCGGAAGAAGTATTTGTCGGAAAGGTATTTATACGAGAAGGCTAAAGAGTTTTATGAACTCAAACTGGGACAACTTACCATGGAGGAGTATGTCAACAAATTCCTTGACTTACTGAGATATGTAACCTACATCAAAGCAGAGAAGGTGAAGTCACAACGTTTCATCAGTGGGCTACCCAAGGAATACTGGAACTGAATTGAATTTGACGAGCCAAGGACCTTAGAAGACACTATAAAAAAGGCAACATATTGTCATGAACAATATGGACATCAGGCAGAGCCTCGTGGAGACTGGAAATAGAAGAGTGGTTCGAGATTTCATAAAAAGGGGAACAAATCCTCGGGATTTAAAAACTACAAGAAGAACCCCAGAATGAACTTCCCAACTCGGAGTGTACTCCAGCAGAACTTTTCCTCGGTGGACGGAAATAAAACTTCTGGACCTATACCAGTAAAGACTGATAACCCAAAGAGGAAACCTTTGGAATGCTGGGATTGTGGAGGAGAGAATCTTCAGAGAGACTGTCCACACGGACAACAAAACAGTCGGAAAATTTATAACATGCAAGAAGCTACCACGGTCAATGATGTGACAAGGAGTGTGCCACAGATCTATGCAGACTTGGATAATAACCAAGCTGACCACCAAGATTCAGTGGTGGAAATACAAGGTATGATTTTCAACCATCTGGTGTCTGTTTTGATTGACCCTGGTTCAAATTTGAGTTATATATCCCCTAGAGTTGTTGATAAGTGTAAACTACAGCCACAGAAGAAAACTAAACCATGGTTGGTACATTTAGCCATTGGTACCAAAAGAAAGGTGGTAGAGGCCATACCAGCCTGCCAGTTAATGTTGGGTAAATTCCCCACCCAAGCAACCCTTAATGTATTACCCCTAGGGTCATACGACCTATTGATTGGTATGGACTGGCTGGCCACCCATAAAGTCAAATTGGACTGTTACCATAAAACCTTAGAATGTGTGAGCAAAGAAGGACAAAGGATAACCCTCCACGGGATCCGAAAACCGGTCTCGGTGAGGCAAATATCAGCCCTGCAAATGAGAAAGTATTGCCGAAAGGGATGTCCCCTATATGAAATACAGGTACTAAAAATAATCGAAGGCGCTAAACCAAGCCCCGATGATCCCCCTATCCTAAGAGAGTACATAGATGTATTTTCGGAAGAGGTACCCGGTCTACCTCCAAGAAGAGACATTGACTTCTCGATAGAACTTGCACCAGGAGCGGTGCTGGTGTCCAGGACACCTTACCGAATGAGCACACCTGAGTTAGTTTAACTCAAATTGCAATTGAAAGAAATGATGGACAAGGGTTATATTTGACCCAGCGTGTTCCCATGGGGAGCACCGATACTATTTGTGAAAAATAAGGATGGCACCCTTAGACTGTGCATAGATTACCGACAACTTAATAAAGTAACTATAAAGAACAAATACCCCTTGCCCAGGATCGATGATCTATTCGATCAGTTGATAGGTGCGTTTGTTTTCTCAAAGATTGACTTGAGGTCAGGATACCATCAAGTCCGAATTAAGGGTGAAGACATCCATAAGACCGCTTTCCGGACACGGTATGGTCATTATGAGTTTGTGGTAGTGCCATTTGGGTTAAGCAATGCCCCTGCCACTTTCATGTGCTACATGAACAATGTACTCAATAAATTGTTAGATAAATTTGTACTAGTTTTCATTGATGACATATTAATCTACTCTAAGAATAGAGAAGAACATGAAGAACATCTTAGACTTGTGCTACAAGTGCTACGAGAGCATCAACTCTATTGCAAATTCAATAAATGTGACTTCTTTCAGAAGCAAATACATTACTTGGGACATGTTCTGTCCGAGGAAGGGGTAGCAGTAGATCCTGACAAGATCAGGTCTATCATGGAATGGCCTACCCAAAAGGATGTCTTCGACATCAGATCCTTTATGGGATTGGTGGGATACTATAGAAGATTTATAAAAGATTTCTCCAAGATTGGTTGTCCAATCACTGCCCTCCAGAAGAAGGGAACAAAATTCTTGTAGACACAACAATGTGAAGAAAGATTCCAAACCCTGAAACATCTACTAACCCATGCACCTATGTTAAAAATCGCTGACCCAGAAGCTGACTTCCTTGTGGGCATAGATGCATGTAAGGAAGGGCTCAGAGGAGTCCTTATGTAGGAAGGAAAGGTGATCTGCTATGAATCCCAAAAAGTGAATAAGCACGAGGTCAATTATGTGAATCATGATCTGGAATTGGCTGCCATAGTACATGCCTTAAAAATGTGGAGGCATTACCTCCTGGGAAGGAAGTTTGTGCTTATGATAGACCACTGTGGATTACGGTATTTGTTTGATCAACCCAAGCTTAATGCTAGACAAGCCAGATGGATGGCCCTCCTGAGCAAATTTGATTTCAAAATCAAACACATTAAAGGGAGAGAGAATAGGGTGGCCGATGCCCTTAGCAGAAGCATGAGAACAATTCACCTGGCAGGGGTGATCACCTGCGAGACAAATGTCAAGAACAGATTCAAAGAGGCACAAGAAACAGGTCCCTTCATCCGAGATGTGACCCTGTACCTACAGCAAGAACACGTTGGAGAAAAATATGAAGGCTATCAGACGACCGATGGAGGCCTGCTCAATTACAGAGATAGACTGTACATCCCCAGTTATGATGAATTGAAGAGGTTCATCATGGATGAATTACACAAAAGACCCTACACGGGTCACCCAGGATACCAGAAAATGATTACTGCCACCTGGAAACAATTTTATTGGCTTGGATTGAAAAAGGACATAGCCAAATATTTGGCCCAATGCATAGAATTCCAACAGGTTAAAGCAGAACACCAACACCCAACCATATTACTGCACCCTTTACCCATCCCAGAATGGAAATGGGAAACCGTCTCCATGGATTTTATCACTGGATTACCAACTTCAACCAAACAGAATGATGCCATTATGGTGGTGGTGGATAAACTGAGCAAGTCTGCTCATTTCATTCCCATCAAATCAACCTGCAAGGTGATAGATATCACCCGAGTATTCATGAAAGAGGTGTTCCGACTGCACGACATGCCGAGAGAGATAATATCTGACAGAGACACAAAATTCACTTCCAATTTCTAGAAATCCCTGATGGCGGGTTTGGAGACCAAGCTGTTGTTTAGCACCGCCTATCACCCTCAAACTGATGGACAGACAGAAAGAGTGAATAAGATATTAGAGGATATGTTAAGGATTCATGTAATGCATCAACCCAGGAAATGGGAAGACTACCTGCCATTGGTAGAATTCGCCTACAACAACGGCTATCAGGCGTCCTTAAAGATGAGTCCCTTCGAAGTACTCTATGGTAGACCGTGTAATACTCCAGTCAGCTAGAGTAATCCTGTAAATAGGATTTCTATTGGACCTGATATGTTGAAAGAAATGGAACAACAAGTGACTCAGATAAAACAAAATCTGAAGGTCGCTCAGAACCGACAGAAAAGTTATGCTGATCAAAAGAGAACTCCAAGAGAGTTCCAAACAGGAGATCATGTATATCTCAAAATTAATACCAGAAGGAGTTCCCTGAAAATGGGAGCTTGTGCCAAATTGGCACCCCGGTATTTTGTGGACCCTTTGAGGTTCTAGATAGAGTGGGACCTGTAGCCTATCGGCTAGCACTTCCTCCCACAGTAAAAGCACATAATGTTTTCCATGTTTCACTATTGAAGAAATACGTACATGATGCTAATCATATAATTGACTGGTCTGTGATCCACGTGGAACCGAAGGGAGAATTTCTACCAGAACCCCAATGCATATTGGACAGAAAGGAAACACAACTCCGGAAAAGAACCATTGCACAGGTCAAGGTGCAGTGGAAACATTTTGGCCCGAATGATGCTACCTGGGAAATGGAAGATCCCATGAAACTGGCATATCCGATTTTGTTTACTTCTATACATGCAATTCATGTTAATAGATAAGAACATCGAGGACGATGTTCCTTTTTAAGGGGGAGGGAATTGTAACACCCTTTTTCCCCCAACTTGTAAATATAACTGGACTGGCCAAGAACTATGACAAACTCATAAATGTGAATATGTGATGTAAATGGAACTTGAGGAAGAGGTCAATGAATGTGAATAACATTCTGAATTTATTGCAGGACTGCTGATGAGGGAATGTGCAGAAAAAAAAAAGAGAAGATACCACGATGGCGATGGAAGGCACTTGAAAAGGTGGCATTAACTTCCACTGAGAATAAAATACCGTATTTGGACTCCACTGGTCCGGAGAACCAAAAGCGGTTCGCTAGCCCTGAAATTCAATGCCTCGGAGGCTGGTAGGCAGATGGATTGATGAGGGATGGGATGGTGAACTGCCCATCCATAGAGCCGTCAGGCTTGATGGGTGCGAGGGTAATCGTGCAACACGCAACCTTGTGAGAGAATAAGGCATATGGAAGAAGTGATTAGAAGGGCAGATGCAAGGAGAACTCTGGCAATTTTTATGCAGAGTGGGTGATAGCAGAGAGGAAGGATTTCGACCTTCTCTCCTGGTCACTGGAAAATAGAGAGACGTAGTCTCAGAGCATCGTGGTCTCAACTCGGGGGTGGCTAGGGGTAAATCCACTGGGAGTCACTACGCCTATGGTTGGGTGGAAACAAGCACCCCTCTCATTAGTTGTATCCCCTTCTGGTGTTATTTCTGAAGTCACTTCTGATAAGTGTTTTGTTTACATATTGCCTCTTGAAATTCATAGAATGATACATATATGTATATGCTCATGGACCTGTGAAATTGTGAATGATGCCTGTGTAAGAATGTATGTGCAATGTTTTTGATAATAATTAATAGGCATATGCTTATAATAGAGGAAGCCATGCATGAATTATGTTGATAAACTGAATCTAATTATGCCTAGGCTGAACTATGTTAGGCTTCCATCCCGTTCTCGGGAAGTTGTTTCCCTTCACCCATATCCAGGAAAGCCTTGGAATAGATCTCTTGTAGAGATTCCCTCCCTGGAAAGGTCAAACCAAAACCTGGAATATGAACTTGAAGGTGCAAGTCTTAATAACCTTGTACGAGGAGGAACGAACCTCTTAAAAACCTGAGATCGCAGCTTAAGGAAGGAATATCGAATCGACAGATGAGAACTCGTCAGGGAATCTACAGTTTCCCCACAACAGTTAGATTAGCAGGAGAAGGTAGGGTGTTAAATACCTTACCACCTGAGTTTCCTGTGTCTTCATGGGTAGTGAAGAGTCTAGGGTCGTAGATCCCCATGTTCCATGAGAACATCCAGACCGCTAATTTCCCCGTCCATAAAGTTGTGGAAGAGCACACAAAGTGGCATCGGAACCATTGGATCTCACTAAGGTACGAGGAGGTTACGGCCACATCAGAGTCCAATCTTGGAAGGTTGGTGAACCATTGGATCAGCAGCCGAACTCCCATTAACCGTTAGATCTGGAAAGAGTTACACCGGGGTTAAGCCCCAGTGAACGGAGGAGAGTTTCTAGAAAGTCATCGGGATATTGAAGTTATCAGGATTTCCGGAAGTGAATAAATCTTATCGCTCGGAACCATGATCCGTGATGTCCCGGCAAGATCAGAGCCATCCATCAGTGAGACACGTGTCAAGGAATTCTGAGGAGTCGAAATTTGGAGCATCGGGGATTTCGAAGGAAAGAAATCATTGCAGTTTGGAATCACGATACGCAAAATCCCGATAGGAGATTTGTGTGGGCCATAGTTGGAGCTAGTGGAGGATAGGTGTCAGGAATCTGGCGAGTGTCGAGAAATCAAGGAATTGGAATCTCTAAGGTCGAAGGAAACGGGACATCAAAAGTCTCGATATCCCGACAAGGATCTGGACCATCCGTTGGCAGAGGACACGTGGCGGAGATCAAGTGCCATCGGCGTTTGGCGCATCGGGAAATCGACATCTCCAGGGACAAGAGAATGTGGAAGTACCAGGTGAAAACCCTGACATAATCCGAGCCATCCATTCAGAGGGACAGGTGTCAAAGATCTGACATGAGTCGAAAAATCAGGAAATCCACATTCCTGAGGTCGAAGGAACCAGGACGGTGAAAGTCCCGAAATCCCGACAAGGATCTGGACCATCCATTTGGACGGACGTGTGGAGGATATCAGAGCTATCGAGAAATTCCCGATGAGGGAAGCCATCCCTCGGCATTTGGTTCATCGGGATATCGGGGATCCCGTGGACGTGGTGTCTACCCCTTATGAAATCATGAAACGTGAAACCCTGACGAGGTAAGGTTGTGGACACGGGGTAACGGTCACACAAACCAAGAGCTTAGCCTAGACGAATAACGGGCATTTAAGCGCATCAAGATTTTTGAGGACAGAAACCCCGACGGAAAGGGACATAAGACCATGGCTATGTACAGAGAGACGGGTAGGTAAATAGAAGACCTGTGAATCGGGGATTGGCATTTTGTTGCTACAAGTTCTGGGGATTCTCATTATTGAGAAATAAATGAAAAACTTTGAAATAGGTAGTGGGTATGTTACATTCCCATGATTGGAAACTAGTTGGAGTGGGACTCCAAAGAGGGATATGACGTGGTTAAATAAAAAACGCACTGCGGTGTCAGCAATATTGTTGAAGGTGGGCATATCTTCCACCCATTTTGTGAAGTAATCGACTGCGACAACAATGTATTTATGGCCATTGCTGGAGGGGGGATTACAAGTCATGAAGTCGATGCCCCATTTACAGAAGGGGCCGACAGTAATGACTGGGTGAAGAAGAGAAGGGGGTTCTCATGCTTTGTTGGCATAAAGCTGACATTTCTCGCATCGTTTCATGACGTGAATACAATCATGAAACAATGTAGGCCAAAAATAACCTACTCAACTGATCTTTTGAGCAGTGGATATTCCTGAAAGATGGCCCCCACATGCGCCACTATGGAAGTCGTTCAAGACTCTATCAGCCTCATCAATGGTCAAGAATCGATGAAGAATGGTGTCAACCCCTTGCCGGTATAAGATGTCTCCAATGAGGAGGTAGTGGGGGGCCTAGTGGCGAATACGATGACAATCATCTCGTGAAAGGTGGTTACCAAAATTTTGAGTTCAGAGGTAGATGAGGAGGTCACCGTACCAAGGATCATCCGAAGTGATGTAAAAGAGGTGTTCGTCGGGAAAGTCGGTATTGATGGGGGTATTGGTGGTGTCAGAGGGGAGGGTCATGACAAGTTTGGCGAGAACGAGGGCTTTATTTCTCTTGGGTGTTGAGAATTCAAGATCATACTCCTGAAGAATAATGATCCATCGGGAAAATTTGTCGTTAATTTTCCGACAACTGAGCAAGTATTGCATAGGGTTTGAATCTTCTACAACCTTAGTTGTGCGAAGCAGAATGTAGTGACACAGTTTCTGGACTGTGAGGACGAATGTAAGAGATATTTTCTCTTCATGTTTATACTTCAAGGGTGGCCCTGAGAGGTTTTTACTAACGTAATAAATGACATGCTCACGATTGTCATCACCTAGCTGAACGAGAACTCCTGCTACTGAAATAGCTGATGCTGATACATAGAGGATATAGTTGCGATTGTAGTCAGGTGCACTAATTAAAGGGGCGTTGGAGAGTGCCATTTTAATATCATCAAATGACTGTTGGGCATGTTCATCCCAGTGAAATGGGGTGTCATGACATAGTAGGTGAAGGAAACCATGTGTGTGAGTGGCGTAGTCTGGGACGAATCACCGTAGAAATTTAGCCTTGCCTTGGAGGCTCTGGAGTTGACGTAAATTCTGGGGAGGTGGAATTTCAGTGATAGCTTGGACGTTAAGGGGGTCCATGGTAATATCGCTTTGGGAAATGATGAATCCAAGGAGGCAGCCCATGGTGATGCAGAATACACACTTGAGGGGATTCAAGAAGATGTTGTACTGACGGCACCATTGGAAGATGATCCGTAAATCATCAAGATGTTGGGTGCATTTCTTGGATCGAGCTGCGAGGTCATCCAAGTATGCGAGAATTATATGAGCCAGATCATGAAAAATGTATGTTATAGCCCATTGGAAAGTTGCGCTAGCATTCTTTAGTTCAAACAGAATGACACAATATGAAAAATTACCCCAAGTGGTAGTAAATGTGGTTTTGTACTGATCCGCTGGGTGAATTTGGATTTGATTATAACCAGAGAAACCATCCATGAAGGATAGAGCCTTGTGGCCTGCACAGTCATCGATAATTTGATTGATGAAAGGTGTTGGAAAGTTGTCTTTGGGACATGTGTGATTGCGATCACGAAAGACCATGAAGACGCGGATAGTGCCCTGTTTTTAATTAATGAGTACAGGGTTGAAAACCCATGAGGTATAGGCAATGCGGTAGATGAACCCAATCACATGTAATTTTTCAATTTCGGCTTTGATGGCCGATGCTTTGGATGGGTGTAGCAGTGGTGTAGCGCATCCCATGGGTATTCAGGGTTGTTTAACTCTTCTAGTATTTCCTCATCATAGTGGAATTGGCGAGAATACAAGGGGTTGTGAAGAGTTATATCGGTGACTGTTTTCAAGTGGCTGCCCCTTGGTGATGAAGAAGTAGGGGGAACGACTCAAGGAAATTGTGATGGTTCGCTCGACATAAAACAAATATAGAAGTACTGAGGAGTACCCATGGTAGTGGGATGTAAAAGTTCCATAGGGAAATGAGCGGGAGAATTGGGGGGAGGGTGAATCCTCGGATAAGTCATCCAAGAACCATGGAGGCATTGGAAGGGATTCGGGTTCGGGAGAAATGACAGGAAGTATCTCTAGTGATGAGGTAAGGTCAACCATCGATTCTGTGGGTCTTTGAAGTAGGTTCAATTGGCATTTCCTATATTCAATGATCATAGTACACTGGTATGTAAAATGATCTAAGGATTCACATAGAGAGCAAGGGCATCTCATACGTTCATTGACGGAAGTTGTGACATAATGTATGTCAGTAATTTTTGGTAGGGATGACATAGCTGGACTGGGTTCACTCCGGATGCTTTGGCATACTGCGACTAATGTCTACTGAAAGCATGGCAGTACTGGGCAATGGTGGGTATAATGGCCATATTCTGAACATATAGCACAAGCGAATTTGGTTCACAACCCTTTACTACTTGAATGAGGGGTGGTAGCGGCAGTACTGGATATAGTGGTGAGTGTTGAGGGAGTTTGATTGAGTGGAATTAAATTTCATAACTCTGGTAGAGATGGGCAGTTGTTGGTTTGGTGTCCATATTTCTCACATAGCGCGCAAGGGGGTTGGATGCATGGGGGAATTGGAGCTGTGGGCTCCTTCTTCTTTCTCCTGCCCCCAGATGTGGCAAGGGGGGTAGTGAGTGGGGGTGTAGAGGGTATGGTGGGAATGAGTATGGGAATCGTCATTGGGATTCCTTCCATTTTGGGGGGAAGGGATGGTTGAGGGACCATCTCGGGTGGATGTAAATACCAAACTGGAATTTCTAACACCATATTAGGGAGGGTAAGCGTTGCGCCTACTTGGAAAGATTCAATGCTAGGTGGAGGGTAAAATAAGGGGATTTGAGTGATGGCTTGGGGAACTATCTCCCAAAATGAGATATGGCCTTAGGGAGAGGTGAAATCGTGGACTAGTAGGGTCAACGAATTCGCATGAGGCTCGTGAGGGGGGAGTTCTACGACTAGTGGGATGTCAGATATGATAGAAGCCTCCCTAGGAGGAAGAGTATCTTCTATGTCAGTTCTGTTAGATGATAAAGCACATACTTGATTGGAAGGATGAAGGAGTGGTGGTGCTCCATGGTAAGCTCCTAACAATGATGGATCTTTGAAAATTCTGGGACCCATTTCGATGAGTGGGTACGCATCATGACTCGTGTGGATGAGAGAAAGAATGTTATCGATGTTGGCAGAAGGGTTAGGCTCGTAATGTGAGACTTGGTCAATGGTAACGATCTTCCTATTGTGGGGGAACATGATTGTTCGAAAGATGGAAGAGGCAACTACCTTCATAGCATACATGTAGCTACAAACGAACAAGATATTATAATCGAGTGGGGCGTCGATGACTTTGATGTCAATGAGAATAGTCTTGCTCCCGAGTTCAACGGGGAAATTTTGGAAGATCCCTTTAGGAGATGATGGTCAACGGTCATAAGATCGTAAGGTAATGGCAGAGGGTATATATTGTATGGCTATTAGGAAATATCAAGACATCATTGCATAGTCCTATAAGGATTTGAAAATGTATGACACCTACATTATTCAACACACCATCCTGTTGAAACTCGAAATAAAACCTTTCCAGCAAAAGCTTTGAAAGTATCATACATCCCTAGAACCTCTCATGTATCAGAAGTTAAGTAAGATTTTAGATGAGAAGATAATTTTCCAAGTTAGGCATTCCACCTGGGTAGCAAATCTTGTTCCGATGAGGAAAAAGTCAGGAGAAATATGATTATGCATGGATTTATGGAACCTCAACAGAGCTTGGAAAAAGGACAATTATCATGTCCCGATGATGGAACAACTCTTGCAGAACATGTTAGGCTTGGATATTTTCTCCCTACTAGACGGTTTCTCAGGCTACAACCAAGTATTGGTTTCAGAAGAAGATCATTTAAAAACCACCTTCTGAACCAAATGGGGAACCTTCTCTTATAAATGCATGACTTTTGGGTTAATCAATGGTGGAGAAACCTTCCAAAGGGCCATGGATGTAGATTTTTGAGGACTTATCAATAGATGTGTGGTAGTGTATTTTAATGAAGTTATAGTGTACTCGAAGAATAGAGAAGATCGCATCCGACACTTAACTCAGATTTTTTAGAGATGGAGGAAATACGGTATATATCCAAACCCTAAGAAAATTATTTTCAGTGTTGAGGAAGGTAAGTTGTTAGGCCATATTATATCACAAGTAGGGATTCATATAGACCTCGAAAGGATTAAGTCCATATCTCAACTCCCGCTACCCCATAACAAGAAAGCTATGCATTCCTTTTTCGGGCAAATCAACTTCGTAAGGAAATTCACTCCCGACTTCGCTGAAATCATAAAACCCTTACAAAAGATGATCTGCAAGGATGCCAAATTTATGTGGGATGATGAGAGAAAAGATTCCTTTGGAAATATCAAAGCTTCCATATCCCGGGCCTCGGTGTTGCGAAGTCCCGATTTTAAGAAATATTTTTCCCTCTATACTTTCTCCTCCGACCAATCGCTAGCTGTGGTTTTGAATCAAAAGGATTATGACAACAATGAAGCCCCAGTGTCATTTATGAGTACCATATTCAAGGAGCTGAGATAAACTACCCTGCCATAGACAAACAAGACTACATGGTCTATAAGGAAGTCAAGCATTTTAGGTCTTACATCCTCAAGAATCACACTAAGGTGATTGTGTCACACCCTGCGGACTGATCCTTGTTTACCCAACAACAAATGGGGGAAAGGAGAGGGAACTGGATGGAAGTAGTCCAAGAATTTGATCTAGATATAAAACCTGTCAAACTAGTAAAAGGACAAGGTTTATGCAAGCTCGCAGCCGGAGCCCAGGATCAAGCAATTCCAGATTCCAGGTGGGAAAATGAAATAGCACTATGGTGTAATGAAATATCACACATATCCCTAGGACAAGGCTCCTGGTACAAGGATTAAACTTATCTTCTACATCACGAGACTTTTCCCGAGAACCTCAACCCTAGGGAAAGGAAAGCCCTGAGGTTAAAATCTGCACAATATCGCTTTATAAATTCGGTGCTCTTCCGGATCAACTATGATGGAGTACTATTGAGTTGTCTCGAACGAGAAGATGCTGATAAAGTGCTAAAAGAACTCCACGACGATCCCAACAAGGGAAATTTTGCAGGAATCACCACCGCTGATAAGATTTTGAGAGTTGGCTATTACTGGCCCACCTTATTCAAAGACGCTCATACCTACACTAGGAATCGTAAGACTTGTCAAATAAGCACTGGAAAGGAGAAAAGGGTAGCAGTCCCACTTCATCCTGTGACTGTCTTGAGGCCTTTTGAACAGTGGGGGTTAGACATAATAGGGGAAATTACCCTGACCTCTTGAAAATTTCACAAGTATATTCTTACCGCCACTGATTATTTCAAAAAATGGGCAGAGGCCATTCCTCTGACTTAGGTAAATGAGAAGGTAGTAATCCAATTTATAGAACAACAATGGATCACAAGGTTTGGTGTTCCCTTTATTTTGGTCTTTGACAATGCAACTTATTTCTCTTCTACCTTATTGATATATTTTTCTCTAGACAAAGGGATCACAATCAAGTACTCTGCAAATTATTACCCTCAGGGAAACGGTGTGGCAGAATCAACAAATAAAAACCTGGTAAGGATATTAAATAAGACAGTTATGTATAACCAAATAAATTGGCATAATCTACTTCATAATTCTCTATGGGTCGATAGGGTCACACCAAAACAAGCTATAGGAAATTTCCCATATTTTATGCTTTATGGGAAAGAAGTCATCCTCCCAAATGGGATCTATCTTCCATATCTTCAATTGGCCCAAGATTCCAATGAGGAACCATCCTCATCCATGCAACAAAGAATCAACACTTTGCTCATGCTGGAAGAGGAAAGAGAAAAGGCTAAGTCAAAATTCCTAGCCCACCAACAAATAGTGAAAAGATGGTTTGATAAGCATAAGGCCAAGGAAAAGAACTTTGAAGTAGGATACTTAGTCCTGAAGTGGGATAGGGAAAATGAACCAAAAGGGAAACACTCCAAGTTCTAGAGCTTATGGCTTGGGCCTTTCCA
>ML780311.1:592267-609386 GCA_009831015.1 Picea engelmannii
CGGTGAGCTTCGACAAGCTAAGGAGGAGGTATTTTTCAGTGATATTTTGTTATTGATGTTTTGAGTATACTTATGTTTTAAGTTTTTAAATCTTAAGGTTAGCCTACTACTTATTTCATCATGTTATTAGATTTATCATTGAGAAAATGTAGAATAATTGTGAAAATGAAAATGGAATTATGCTAAAATGAAGTTGTTATTATGTAGGTGTTGAATAAATTGTTAATTGCTTAGCATCCTGTGGAAGGGTGTTACATAGAATTTCAACAGGATGTAACTAACATCCAAGAACCCGGAAATAGATAAAACTTGTAAAGAGTGTCCATAAGATGTATGTGAGGAAACCCAATTGAGATCCTATGAAAATTCCAAAGGAGTAGGTGCAAAAATGCATATTTACAATGCAGATTTGTGCCAAGTTGTAAAAAAATGAACATAAAAATTAATGGGCAATTTTTAAATAGCCATAACTTTCTTCTCAAGACTCGAAATTGAGCATGGGATCAGGTTTTGGAAAGGTATTGGACAATGGAATATAATTATCCACCCAGAAAATTGATCTGGGCACTCGATTTTCCAAGAAATTAGAAGAAATAATTTTGATATTTTATTGAACCAGAATGGTTCATATTTTCATGAAATTGTTGAAATAGTTAGCCTGACACAGTTTTGTTGGCTGCACATTTTGCAGAGTTAACAAAAACTAGGTCAGTTCAAGATCAACATAGAGTCCAGAGGGATGGAAGAGTCACATGGGAATTACAGTCAGGAAGATGATATTAGAGAGAGGGATGTCCATTTGAGAATTGAAGGAACAAACTCCAATGGACATGGAGAAGGAAGAGATGAAAACATGAATATGGTAGAGACCATCAAAAATTTGGAAAAGGATGTCCAAAGCCATAAAGAAGATAATGAAAGGTTTATGAAAGCCAAGGAGAAGTAGGATGAATTCAACATGAAGTTATTGCAGAGCTTGAATATAATAGAAAAGAAATTGGACAAGGAGAGTGGCTCAAGCAAATCTAGAAGTCACAGGCCTCTTGATGAGAAAAGAAGAACAAGAAGTGTCAGAAGACATCTCCACCACTCCCCGAGGCATTCCAATAAGAGAGCACACAACAAATCAAGTCCATCCCCTGTCAGTAAGAACAAGAGGTCTAGGGTGGATGAGCTACAAGGAGAAATGAACAAAATCAAACCTCCTACATTTGATGGTGAGCACAAGAAGGATGAAGAGGCAAAGACATGGTTGCGGGGCATGAGAAAGTATTTTAAATTGCATAATTATTCTTCTCATGTACAAGGTAGAATTTATATCTATCAACTCAAGGTAAAGGCATCCATGTGGCGGGATCAACTTGTGTAGGTGCAACACATTAAAGAGAAAAGTGTTACTTGGAGGGAATTCAAGAAGTATTTTGAGAATAAATATTTGACTAAAAGATACTCTGACAAGAAAATGAAAGTGTTATTCAAACTCAAGATGGGGAGTATGACCATTGATGAATATGAGGGAAGGTTTTTAGAATTGTTGATGTATGTCTCTTTCATCAAGGATTAGATAGTTAAGATTCAAAGGTATTTGAGTGGATTTCCATCATTTATCAGTGAAAAAATACAGTATGATGATCCCAATACATTGTAGGAGACCATAAGGCGCGCTAAGTGCATACATGATCAACAAAACTCAAGACCAACTTTCCAAAAATCTTGGGAAGACAAAATTAATCTCAATATGGATCAGAGGAAGAAGGGAGCTAAGCCACCATTATTCAGAAATAATACTCAGTGACAACAAACTCCTAGAGAACCCAGAACAATTGAGACAGGGGGTCAAAGGCCAAGGTAGCCACCTGTTCAATGTTGGGGTTGTAAAGGAGATCATATGTATAGAGATTTCCCTCATAGAGGTGAAAAAGTGAGAATTGTTCACAATGTACAGCAAGATGAAACAATGGAGGACATGGGAAGAAATGTACCAAGGATCTATGCAGCCCTGGACAACAAGCAAGCAGAGTATCAGTCACATATGATTGAAGTGGAAGGTATGATCAACAACCAAACCATTGCTATTTTAATTGATTCAAGAGCTAGTCATAGCTATATAGATCCTAAGATGGTGGAAAGTTTGCATTTGCCAAGAAGAAAGCAAGGAGAATCTTGGTTGGTAAAACTGGCTACAGGAGCTAAAAGAAAGGTTAATGAGATGGTTAAGTCATGTCTTATGAACATGAATGGACTGAACAACATGGAAGATTTGAACATATTGCCTTTAGGTTCTTATGATTGTATAATTGGGATGGATTGGTTGGAACAACATCATGCTATCCTAGACTATCATAACATGGAATTTACTTTCTTGGATGAGGAAGGGACCCAAAGGAATGTGCAGGGAATTCCCAAGGCAGTAACCATTGGATAAATTTTAGCGTTGCAGCTGAAGAAATGTTACAGGAAAGGGTGTCAATTATTTGAAGTTCATATGGAAGAGACACCTAAAGATAAGGTGCCAAATTTGGAAGAACATGTAGTCCTAGAAGAATTTGAATATGTATTCAAGGAGGTACCAGGACTACCCCCAAAGAGAGATATTGATTTCTCTATAAATTTAATGCCTGGAGCAGGTCCAGTGTCAAAGACTCCTTACAGAATGAGTACACCAGAGTTGAAGGAGTTGCAAATGCATCTTGAAGAACTTCTAAAGAAGGGGTATATACACCCAAGTGTGTCACCTTAGGGTTCCCCAATATTGTTCATGAAGAAGAAATATGGAACATTAATACTTTGCATTGATTTCAGATAGTTGAATAAAGTGCATGTTAAGAACAAGTATCCTCTACCAAGGATTGATGATCTCTTTGATCAATTGAAGGATGCCAACATATTTTCAAAGATAGATCTCAGGTCAAGATACCATTAGGTAAGGATTAAGGAGGAATATATCAGCAAGACCGCCTTCAGAACAAGGTAAGGTCATTATGAGTTCACAGTGGTGCCATTTGGGTTGTCAAATGCACCAACTGTTTTCATGTGCTTAATGAATGGTGTTTTTTGAGAATATTTAGACAGGTTTTTCATTGTATTTTTGGATGACATTCTTATATATTCTAAGTCATAAGAAGAACATGAGCATCATTTTAGAATGGTGTTTCAATTATTAAGGGAGCATCATTTGTATGCCAAATTGAGCAAGTGCTCATTTTATCAAAAGAAAATTCACTATTTGGGGCATATCATTTCAAAGGATGGGATACCAGTGGATCCTAAGAATATAGAAGCCATTAGAGAATGGTCAACTCCAAACAATGTGAAAGATTTCATATAATTCATGGGCCTTGTAGGCTACTACAAGATATTTATTGAAGGTTTCTCAAAGATTGCACACCCAATCACTTCCTTGCAAAGAAAGGGTGTGAAGTTTCATGACATTGGATTGTAAAAAGAGTTTTCAACACTTGAAACAATTATTAACAAGTGCTCCAATACTAAGGATTGTAGACCCAAATGACGACTTCATTGTATGCATAGATGCATGTAAAGAAGGACTTGGCGGAGTCCTCACTCAAAATGGGTTTGTTATATGTATGAATCAAGGAAGTTGAAGGACCATGAAAGACACTATGCCACTCATGATTTGGAGTTGGCAGCCATAGTGCATGCCTTGAGGAAATGGAGACACTACCTCATGGGGAAAAGGTTTGAGATAAGAACAAACCATAAGGATCTCAAATATTTATTTGATCAACCAACTCTAAATGCTAGCCAAAGCAGTGACTAGAATTTATAAGTGAATATGACTTTTATATAAAGCATATCAAGGGAAAGTTGATGCACTTAGCATAGGAGTACATGAAATACATGATAAAACCATTAGCATGTACCAATCATATTTGAAAGACAAAATTACAGAGGCTGCCAAATCAAATTTTAAATACAAGGAATTAGTGGAAAAATTACAACAAGGTATTTTGCAGTAGAAAATTGAAGATTACAAGCTAGATAATGATGAAATTCTCAGGTACAGGGGAATAATTTATGTACCAAATTCCTAGGAGCTGAAAAATATGATATTGAGAGAAATGCATAATGTGACTTATGTTGGGCACCTAGTATATCAGAAAACTGTTGCTGTTGTCAAGAGCCAATGTTATTGGCCAGGCATGAAGAAAGAGGTTGCTAATTTTATTGCCATATGTTTGGAATGTCAAAAAGTAAAGGCTGAGCATAGACACCCAAATGGTTTATACAACCATTACCCATTCCTGAGTGGAAATGGGAAGTCGTAACAATGGATTTAATCACTAAAATTCCCGGAACAAACAAGCAACATGATTCTTGTTGGCATTATTGTTCATTTTTTTATGGCAGCATACAAGTGTATAAATAGAGCATTTTAAACAGAGAATTTGTTAGCATTGTGGATTTTTTCAGCATTGTTATTTATGGCAGGTGCAGTTTTCATTGATGGAAAACTAAGAAAAACTATAACTAAATAGTGAGTTAAACTGTCTTATTTATCACCACAAATGGCGCATACATATGTGTTGAATATTTGGAGATACTAGTGTTAATCAAAGAAAATAATTCAACAGTCTCTATTCTTTCGAGATTGAGTGATGGGATCAGACGTTGCAAAAGTCCAAAACTAAGAGGTATTGACACACTCAAAACGAATCTCCAGGATTTTCGATGGGCTCTAAATGCTCAAGTCATAGTTCTAACGGTTATAAATCAATGGTGTGGATTATGAAAGCAATCTAATCGAAGGGAAACTATGCATTCTTTTCTCTTGACCTATCATGATCGAACATGAAGTAATTTATCAATTACAGTCAGTTACAGAGGTTGAAACTAATTCCTAAAGGGGATTCAAACTGTTTTTGATTATATAGCACTCTTGCTATGAAGAATAGGTGTGAGAGGAGAGATATTGGAGTGTGAGATGTAACTCCCAAATAGTAAGGAGGAAATGTATGGTATCTCTGTGATTGAAAATGAATAGAACAAAAGAGACACAGTTACAATGAAAGCTGAGAAGATTGAGGTAGAGATGCAAAGATGACATTTGTGCAGAATCGATTATGACATTCAAGGAAAATCAAACACAGAAGAAGTTCAGAGGTGTGTAATGATTAGATAAGTGTCAAAGGTGTTGTCTCTAAAATTGTAGAGTTCATTACGTATAAATATGTCAATGAAATTCATAGATTGAGTTACAGAATTTATGACAGAGTCTACAAAAGTAGAATTGAATTATAGACTAGATTTTGACAGAGATAATTTTTCAGAGATTGAGTTGCAGGCTTAAATTATTTAGAGGATAAACAGAGATTGTATTAAATGTATTCTGACAGTGATTGGTTCTTATGATTACTTTGATTGAGATTTTGATTGCTTAAATTTCATAGGTTGGTGTCCTAAATTTCAAGGGTGGTAGCGAGGTGCAAGGAAGGACTTCAATCCTTATGATTCAAGTTAGTGCTTGAACATAGGAAGTTGTCGATTCCTTCTAGTTGCAACTAGAGAACCAGGGAGGAAGGGAGGAGCTAGGGAGACTTAGTCTCATTGCATGTTGAATCTTGCATTCAGGAAATAGGAGTTATCTTTCAGTTGGTGTTGAACAAATGGAGGTTGCAGCCTCATATGAGTAGTTGCTTAGATAAAATATAATGTAAAGAGAAGTTGGTGCTTGCCTTACATTTAAAAGAAGAAGAGGTTTTTCCCTTTATGGGTTTCCTCATGAAATTACTGCGTCACTATCTATTTGATATGTATAAATGTTTATTCTTACATACTTGCTGAGATAAGTTATTCATAAGTAAAGAAGCATATTGTGTTAAAAAAAATTAAAATCAGTAAATTTTGTGACTAACTGATTCACCCCCCCCCCCTTTCAGTTAGTGTTAGGGTCCTAACCCGCACATAGGTAGATCAATATATTCGAATGTAATAAAGGTCAATATTAATAAGGCCTTTTAATAAAATAGAATAAGGAGGATGTAAGAATACCTAATAGAAGCTTTTGCTTCTAGAAGGATCTTCCTCTAGATTCTTCTCTTGATATACATATTTAGTATAAATAAGGGTCGAGGGTATGAAAACCCTAGCTGGGATATTATTGTAACAGAGCGTTGTTCGACTGGAGGTTGCCCCCTCGAAGAGGCCCATGAACATTGATTTCTGAATCAACGTGCTATTTCTGTTTTTGTTCTTATATCATTCCTGTGTTATTGTGGAGATTATGCTAGTTATATTACTGTTATTCTGCCATTTCTAGCATTTTATTTCTGTTCTGCATATTTATTATATATGGTATCTTGCAAGTGGTATCAGAGCACTTTCCTTGGCAGAAATTGTGGGAATTTTTTTCCAAGGTAGAGACATATTCCGACGTCTTTAAGCCACATAGATCTATTGTTATGTGCATAAACCCATGGTTGAAGGATTCATACATGCAGGAAATACAAGTGGTTCTTAAGCGCACATTTGTTGGCCACCCTTGTAACCCCTGTTGGTACCCCTTCGAGTGGTAGCGCACCAGACAACACTTGTGTATGGATCGGCCTAGATTTCCTGAAGCCCTCTTTAGATAAACCTATCGGCCACCAGACTGCTATAGTATCACCGAGAACAACACTCGGGAAGATACTCTCTAGTACCTGGGTAGTCGGGTAGTATGGCTAAGGGTACGATATATCCTCCTTAATTAGTGCCCTGAGATATTGGGCCGATTAATACTATTGGAACCCACACGTATATCAGAGCGCTATAGCACAGGGAAAACCCTTGTCTGTAGAACCCTTGAATACCTAACCCTTGGGGTACAGAAACATAAACAAATTAAAACTGACTAGATATATTGTTGCGCAATTGTGTTCGAGTTGCCAAGTAAATACACATTTCTTTTTGTTTAAACATTTGGGGATTTCATCACTGCAGTATTCTTCAGATCGAAGTATAACTTTGTAGGTGTAAAAAAAAAAAAAAAATTGGAATTTGTTTTACCATTATTTGAGACCTATTCCATTGGATTCATCTCTTCGCCCTTATCACATTCATCCATATCATTTTTCAGAAAAAAAAATTTACCTCGCCTGCCCCTTTTCAGTTCAACCATCCTCATGGCCCATACCCGTAGCCAAGATCTGGAAACTCGCTTCAACACCTTGCAAACTAGTTTCCTTGAGACCCAAAATGAAGTGAAACAACTCAGTGCTACTTGTTATCACTCCAGGAAACTCTCCTAGGCTGTAAGTTGGAGATGCCTGGTAACTAACTCTTTTTGGGAAATATTTTCCAAATAATGATGTGGTTTTTGGATCAAGATGAATATCTAGGGACTCCACTGTGTTTTCAAGACTATCTATAAATATAAAATCTCACAAGGCCTTCTAGCAATGCAGTCAGACAAGGTTTAATTAAATGGTAAAGAAGATAGCTATTGAACCAGATCACACTCATATAAAACAAGCACAATGGGTTTAATAACTAAAGAAA
The DNA here is from genome assembly GCA_009831015.1 of Picea engelmannii. Classification (NCBI taxonomy): domain Eukaryota; kingdom Viridiplantae; phylum Streptophyta; class Pinopsida; order Pinales; family Pinaceae; genus Picea; species Picea engelmannii. The sequence continues at coordinate 599,768 of ML780311.1, forward strand.
TAACTTATGATCTTCAACTTAGTCAATCAATTAGTGAGATGACAGTCACATGCAGATTGAATAAGCATCAATAAAGAACATTCACTCATAAGCTAACACTACTGTTGCCTCCATCAATTCATCCATCAATACAACCATAAATACAACCATGCAGTCCTTAATGGAGGAAGTCAAACAAGAACTGACCACCCAGCTTGAATCTGTCTTTACATCACTCTGCCCCAAACTGAAGATCCCTACAGATAAACCTTTCTCTGAAGAACCTCCAAAGACCGAAGGTGAACATTCCTCCCATTCCCATACCTTTTAGCCCCATCACTTTCAATGTGCCTTTTGCGGGTGGATGTGACCAAATTTGATGGCTCGAACCCCACTAGTTGGGTAACCCAAATGGAACATTATTTCTCTTTATACGACATCACAGATGACTTGGACAAACTCCGGTATGGTTTTCTCCATCTAGATCAAGAACGTTGGCAATGGTGGCAATGAAGAAAAACTTCCCGTCAAGGGTATATTGCTTGCACCCAATTTGTGACTGAGATTTATGAACGCTTTGACATGGACACCAACCATTTGGGCCGTTTGAAAAAGTTGAAACAATCTGGAATAGTAGAAGACTTCATAGCTGCCTTTGAGGGCCTGGCTTTTTGAACAAAGGGCATGACTGATGCTTTCTTTCAAGAGTGTTTTATCAGTGGCCTCAAGGAGGAGATTTAGGCCCATGTCCTCATGGATCAACCCTAGAGTTGGGTGGAGGCTACTAAAAGAGCTAAAGAAGCACAACAAGTTATATCCTCTCAAAATCGAAAACCCTCCTTTATCCCTCGCCCTAAGCTCGTCACTCCCACTACTCCCTCTGCCCCATTAAAGATCCAAAAATTGACCAAGCATGAAATGGCTAAATGCTAACTCAAAGGCCTTTGTTATAATTGTGATGAAAAATATTTCCCGGGCCACATGTGTAAGGAACAAAAATGTTTTATGGCCATCTCTGAGGATATTTAGAAAGAGGATGTTGAAACTCCCCTTATGTCTGAGTCACCTAAAATCACTGACATAACCCCTCCCTCAGACCCTCCCGAAGTAGAACCCTTCATTTCCCTCAATTCTCTCACCGTCTTCCCCGCTCCCCAAACCCTCAAGTTAATCAGTTACATCAAGCATCGGAAGGTCATCATTTTGGTTGATAGTGGAAGCACCCATAATTTTATTCATTGCTACATCCATGCTGTCAACAATTTCAAAATCATGATTTGCAATGGTGGTTCCATGAAATATGGAGGGTGCTGTGAAAATGTGTGTCTCCAAATTGGTGACTACCACCTAAAATCCCATATGTTTGCTATCAACACGGGTGGTTGTGACATTGTGTTGGGTGCAAGATGGCTAAGAACTTTGGGTCCCATTCTCATGGATTTTAAGGCATTAACCATGCAATTTGACCAGGAAATCCACCAATATAAATTCCAAGGCATCATTGTTGGTTCACCTGAGGTCATTAGTTCCCATCGCATTGAAAATTTGCTCAAAAAAGGTCATTTTGGTGTCATTGACCAACTCCATTCCATACAAGTAACATAGACACCCTCAATACCGCATGACCTACATGCTCTCCTTTCTAAACATCAAATGGTATTTTCCACTCCCCAAGGACTCCCTCCTTCCTGCAATGTTCATGATCATTCCGTTCCCCTTGTACCTAGAATCCTTCCTCCCAATATCCGTCCATATCGCCACCCCTTCTCACAAAAAAATTAAATTGAGAAAATGGTCCAAGAACTCCTTAATGAAGGCATTATCCTCCCTAGTACGAGCCCTTACTCTTATCCTATAGTCATGGTCCTAAAGAAAGAAGGTTCTTGGAGAATGTGTCCTGACTTCTGTGCCCTCAACAAACTGACCATTAAAGACAAGTTTCCCATTCCTGTCATTGATGACCTCCTGGATGAATTGAGTGGTGCCCAATTCTTTACTAAACTTGATCTTCGCTCGGGCTATCACCAGATACGTATGAAAGAGGCATACATTCCCAAGATGGATTTTCGCACTCATGAGGGCCAATATGAGTTTTTGGTCATGCCCTTTGGCTTGTGTAATTCCCCCTCCACCTTCCAAAGCCTCATGAATCATGTCTTTCGTCCCTTTCTCCGTCATTTTTTCTTAGTTTTCTTTGATGATATCCTCATCTATAGAAAAACCTGGACAAACCATCTTACTCATGTGGATCAAGTTCTCCATCTACTCTCTCAGCACCAACTTTTCTTGAAATAGTCTAAATGTGCTTTTGGTGCCTCATAAGTAGAATACTTAGGTCATCTGGTTGGAAAGGATGGCGTCAGGGTGGATCCAAAAAATATTGAAGCTATGAAAGACTAGCTACACCCAAAGACTCTCAAAAGATTGCATGGATTTCTGGGCTTAACAGGGTATTGTCGCAAGTTTGTTAAGAACTATGGAAAGATTGCAACACCTCTCACTGCTCTCCTAAAAAAAAACTCTTTCACTTGGACTCCAGCCACTGCTCAAGATTTTCAAACCTTTAAGATGACCATGTGCACCACTCTGGTTCTGGCCCTTCTTGATTTCACAAAGACCTTTGTGTTGAAATGTGATGCCTCGGGGAAAGGAATCAATGATGTCCTTATGCAAGAGAGTCGACCTTTGGCCTTCAACAACAAGCAATTGTCTGAAAGGAATCTAGGAAAACCCATTTATGAAAAGGAAGTGTTGGCTATTCTACATGCCATTGATCTGTGGCACCCTTATCTCTTGTGGCAACTCTTCCAAATTAATACCAACCATCAGAGACTCAAGTACTTTCTATAACAATGCATTTCCTCCCCGGAGCAAAAAAAATGGGTGACTAAGCTCTTTGGATATGATTATGAGATCATTTACAAGAAGGGAAAAGACAATGTATTGGCGGATGCACTGTCTCGAAAATATGAAGAAGAAGGATCCCTCTTTTCTCTTTCCTTCATTGTACCCAATTGGCTCCAAGCTATGTGCTAGGAATGGCTTCAAGATCCCAAAAGTTTGCAACTGATCCAACAATTGTAGACCAAGGCTTCGTCTCCCCTAGGGTACTCTTGGCTCAAGGATGAGCTTCGATACAAAGGCCATTTGTATTTAAGTAAACAATCAAAGCTTAAATCCATGGTACTTTCTGAGCTTCATGCTACACTCACAACGGGGCACTCAGGGTTCACCAAAACATATGACAGGGTCAAACATTCTTTTTTATGGGATGGTATGAAATAGGACATCCATAATTTTTTCACTGAATGTGAGGTGTGAAAATGCAACAAGGGATAAACAGTCAAATATCCGAGCACACTACAACCTCTTCCGATTCCACTTGCTATTTGGAAGGATATATCTATGGAATTTATTACCGTCTTACCCAAATCAAGGAATAAATCAGTCATAATGGTGGTTGTGGATCGCCTTTCCAAGTATGCTCATTTCTGCACTCTTCAACACCCATTTACTGCATCCACGGTGGCTCAAATTTTCATGGACCAGGTCTTCAAGCTTCATGGCATGCCGCACTCTATTGTTTTTTATCGTGACCCAACTTTCACAAGAAATTTTTGGCAAGAACTATTTAAGCTACAAGGCACCCAATTGCATCTCAGCTCAACTTATCATCCCCAGACTGATCGTCAAATGGAAGTTGTCAACAAGTGTTTGGAAACATATCTGAGGTGTTTTGCCTCTGAAAAACAACATTAGTGGGCTCAATGGTTACCCCTAGTTGAATGGTGGTACAACACTTCCTACCATATAGCTACTCGCATGACTCCTTTTGAAGCGGTATATGGACAGAAGCCACCTTTAGTTATCTCATATTTACCGGGTACCTCGAAGGTCTAGGCGGTTGACCAAACACTTACATTTTGAGAGGATATTCTTCGTTCCCTTAAAGAGATCTTGGTCATGGCACATAATCACATGAAGAAACAAGCAGATCAAGGTCGCTCTAAATGTCAATTTGCAGAAGGGGATCATGTGTTTCTGACATTGCAACCATATAAGCAAACTTCCCTCAAGGCCGAGCATTATTAGAAGCTAGCTCCCAAATTTTATGGTCCTTATACAGTTCTCAAGCATGTGGGACAAGTTGCATATCAGTTAGCTCTACCCAGTCAGTCGAAGCTACATCCCGTTTTTCATGTTTCATGCTTAAAGAAGGTGATTGGAACTAAGTGCCAAATTCAAACCAACCTTCCAGAATTAGCTGAAGAAGGATCCATTTGGCTACAACCAGAAGTAGTTTTGGACCAACGTGAGCATCGCCTGTGTCAGAGAACCATCAAGGAAGTGCTAGTCGAGTGGAAAGATATGACTCCAGCAGATGCCACTTGGGAACCAACTACCATTTTGCAACAGTTTCCACATCTCAAGCCTTGAGGACAAGGTTGTTTTTAAGGGGGTGGACATGTTAGGGTCCTAACCCGCACATAGGTAGATCAATATATTCAGATGTAATAAAGGTCAATATTAATAAGGCCTTTCAATAAAATAGAATAAGGCAGATGTAAGAAGACCTAATAGAAGCATTCGCTTCTAGAAGGATCTTCCTCTAGATGCTTCTCTTGATAGACATATTTAGTATAAATAAGGGTCGAGGGTATGAAAACCCTAGCTGGGAGATTATTGTAATAGATCACTGCTCGAATGGAGGTTTCCCCCTCGAAGAGGCCCATGAACATTGCTTTCTGAATCAAAGTATTATTTATGTTGTTGTTCTTATATCATTCCTGTGTTATTGTGGAGATTATGCTGGTTATATTACTGTTATTCTGCAATTTTTAGCATTTTATTTTTGTTCTGCATATTTATTATATCTGGTATCTTGCAGTTAGTTTGACTGGTCCAACAATAGGTATCAAAGGAAGGTTACTTCAAGATTCAGTTTAATCACTAGAAGTTTGATCCTTAATAATTGATAGGAAATCTAATTTTACTAAACATGGATTACCTCTGTTTGATGGACATAATTATTCTTTTTGGAGTATCATGATGAACTTGTTTTTGTAGTCTCAAGGAGCAGATGTTTGGCAAGATGCGTTGAATGAATATAAGGCTCCAACAATAGTTCCAACAGATACTAGAAGGAAGAAACTCTATGAAAGTAATTCCAAAGCTATGTATGCAATACATGGAGGATTGGTAGGTTCAAAATTTGTTAAGGTAATGCATTGTGAGTCAGAAAAAGAATTATGGGACAAACTGAAGAAGGTATATGAAGGAGATACTAAGGTAAAGAATGCTAAATTACAATCATATAGAAGCCAATTTGAAAGTTTAAATATGGAAGAATCCGAAGATATAGCTACATATTTCTTACGTATTGATGAAGTAGTCAATACTATGAGAGGTTTAGGAGAAACAGGTGAAAATGTTATTATTGTGCAAAAAGTACTTAGATCTTTACCTACAAGATTTGATCCCAAAATATCTTCTTTAGAAGAAAGAACTGATATTTCTACTTTACTAATGGATGAGTTGTAAGGAATACTAACAACATATGAGATGAGGACATCTAATGAGAATCCTTCTAATAAGGAAGCAAATTTCAAGGCAACAAAGAAGGACAAGAAAAAGATTGAAACAAAAACCAATAATCATGAGGATTTAGAAGAAGACATGGAAGAAGCTAACTTTGTCAAAAATCTAAAAAGAGTTACTGGCAAGTACAAAGGTAAACTTCCTCTCAAGTGCTTTAATTGTGGCAGAATAGGGCATTTTTATTCTAAGTGTCCTTTCAATAAACATTCTGATGTAGAAGAAGAAAGTAACAACAAAACCAAAGAATATAAGAAAATGTATAAGAATCCATTTCAAAGAAAATCGTATAAAAAGAAAAGTCTATTCATAAAAAATAATAGTGAGTCCTCAGATATAGATGAAAGTGATGAAATTTAAGATATAAGACTTTTTATGGCTATAGAAAATCAGAATGATGAACTTATTGAAGAAGAAGAAGGTGAAGTTGACCCGAAAGATGAACTTGTAAGTGTTTTGTCTGAATTAACGAATGTAAGAAGTGAATGCAAACAATTCAAAAGAGAGATTGAGAGTTTAGATCAAGAATTACATAAGTCAAACAGTTTGATTGAAATCACTGAGATCATGTTAGTTGACTTAAAACTCAAAATAGAAGAGTCTAGAGTGACTAAAGAAGCTCTAAATAATATACTTGCAAAAAAGGATAAGGAAAATGAAGGTTTAAAACTTGAAGTAGTTTTATTAAGAAAGAAAGTACAAGAAAATAACATGAATCATAGTTCTCAAGTGTTGGATCAAATTATCTGTAGTCAAAGATAAACTTATGATAAGACTGGAATTGGGTATAAAAATGAAGTTACTAATGCAAGCTCTAGCTCAAGTTTTGAAAAAGAAAGTACAAAGCATACAAATGAGAAAAACACCTACAAGCAGAAGGGATCAGAAAAGCAAGAAGATAATCAGGCTTCAACAGTGCATAGAAAAAGTTATGACAGACATCAAAATATATTTGAAGGGTATTGTTTCTTTTTTTATAAGTATGGACACAAAGCAACTTTTTGTAATGTCTTTTCAAGAAACATAAGTGCACATAACAATCATGGCATATCTAGATTTGAATATGGAAGAGGACATGATAAATCTATTTAGAACAATGTGAACAACTCACATAACAAATTTGATGCTTTGAAATTTGAATTTGAATGTTATAGGTGTAATAAATTTTGACATATTTCAAGAAACTGTCCAATGAATTTTCAAAAATCTGTTATAAACCAATACACAAATAAAAAAACTAGTTATTTGAAAAGGAAGAATGATCATTTAAAAATTGAAGAGTGAAAACTTGCTTTACAAGCTTATCATAAAGTTAAATGGTGTGTGGACAATGGATTCTCAAAACATATGATAGGTAGAAAACAAATCTTTGTTTCTTTAGATGAAATAAAAGAAGTTATAGTCACATTTGGTAATGAACAATCAACTCGAATAGTTGGAAGAGGCACTGTTTGTTTGAACAATAAAGACATAATGGCTGAAAATGTTTTACTGGTTGAAAATATGGAACATAAATTGTTGAGTGTAAGTCAAATATGTGATAAATGGAATTTTATGATATTTGATTCTAAACAGTGTCAAATCAGGGATGCTAAAACAAATCAGTTAGTTGGAACAACTACAAGAACATCAAATAACATTTACATTTTAGATGAGAAGGATGAAAATTGTTATCTTGGACATGAAGATGCAAGATGGTTATGGCATAAAATACTTGGACATATTAACTTTGACAATCTGATTCAGTTAAATAAAAAGGAGGCAATAAGGAACTTACTTGTCATAAAGAATCTTTCCAACTCTATTTGTAAGCAATGTCAACATGGTAAACACACTAGAGTCAAGTTTAAAACAAAGGAATATTCTACAACAAAACCTTTGGAAATAATACATGTTGATGTGTGTGGACCTATGAGGACAACAATTTTAAATGGTGAAAGATAATTTCTATTATTTGTGGATGATTTTACTCGGATGACTTGGTTTTGTTTTGTTGAAAAATAAGTCTGAAACATTTAGTTGCTTTCAAGTTTTCAAATAATTGACTAAAAATGAAATTGATATGAAGATTAAGTGCTTAAGGTCAGAAAATGGAGGAGAGTTTGTGTCAAATGAATTTAACAATTACTACGATGAAAATGGCATTACAAGACATTTCTCTGTTATAGAAACACCTCAACAAAATGGTGTTGTTGAAAGGAAAAACATAACTGTTATGGAGATGGCAAGAACAATGTTAAATGAGTCCAGATTGAATGATGTGGTTTGGCCTCAAGTCGTTCATACTACTGTAAACATATTGAATATAAGTTTGCTAAGAAATAATACTGATAAAACACTGTAATAGTTATGGAAAGGAAGACCAACAGACATAAAACATTTTAGAATTTTTGGGAGTAAGTGTTACATTAAAAGAGTTGATAAAAATCTGGGAAAATTATATTCTAGAACTGATGAAGGCATATTGGTTGGATATTCATGTTCAAGAAAGGCTTATAAGTGCTATAATTTCATATTAAGAAATATTGTTGAATCTATAGATGTAAATTTTGATGAGTCCTCATTTTTGAAGTCCAAATCTAAACAAAAGGATCAACAAATACATGAAATATATGACAAGCATAAGATGAATACAGAAGTAAGTGAAACAGAAGAAACTGAGGTTGATGAAAAATTAACTCCTACATCAATATAGGTCACAACTCCATCCAAAAGAATAACTCCATTTAAGAATCCAAGGAAAAGAATACAGAAAAATCATCCTGAAGAACAAATCATTGGTGACATAAATTCAGGTATTGGAACAAGAAGTAGAAGGCTAGAATCCACTTCAACTCATGAACAGGTATCACTACTTTCTTTGATTGAACCCAAAAATATTGAAGAATCAATTAAACATGAATACTGGATGAAAGCAATGAAAGAAGAGATTAGTCAAATAGAAAAAAATAAAACATGGGAATTGGTTCCTAGACCATTGAACAAGCATGTTATTGGGGCTAAATAGGTTTTCATAAATAATATGGATGAAGCAGGAAAAGTAACAAGAAATAAAGCTATATTGGTTTGTAAAGGGTATGCACAAGTAGAAGAAATTGATTATGGAGAAACTTTTGCTCCTGTTTCAAGAATGGAATCTATTAGGTTGTTTTTAGCCTATACTATTTCTAAGAACATTAAAATTTATCAAATGGATGTAAAATCTGCATTTTTGAATGGTGATCTATAAGAAGAGGTATACATGGAACAACTAGATGGGTTTTAGGTACAAGAAGAAAAACAATATGTCTACAGGTTGAAAAAGGCTTTATATGGACTAAAACAAGCACTAAGGGCTTGGTATTCTAGGCTTGATAACTACTTAAGGAAACATGGATATAAGAAAGGTAACATTGACAGTAATATCTATATCAAAGAAGAGAATGATAGCTTGGTCATTGTAGAGATTTATCTAGATGACATTATTTTTGGAAGTAACGATGATAACCTTAGCAAACAGTTTGTTGAATGTATGCAAAATGAGTTTGAGATGTCTATGCTTGGTGAAATGAAGTTTTTCTTAGGTTTGAAAATTAATCAATATGATAAGGGTATTTTCATTTCTCAAACAAAGTATATTCATGAAATGCTTAAGAAGTTTCAGATGCATGATAGTAAACTAGTTGGCACTCCTATGGTTATTGGCTGTAAATTAAGTAAATTTGATGATTTTGAAGAAGTTGAGAAAACAATGTACAAATCTATGATTGATAGTCTTCTCTATGCTACAGTTACAAGGCCTGGTATTATGCATGCAATTTGTCAGGTTGGTAGGTTTTAGGCATCTCCTAAAGCTTCTCATCTACTTGCAGTCAAAAGAATTTTCATATATCTTAAGGGGACATCAAAGTTTGGTTTGTGGTATCTGTTGTTCCTGAGTCTGTACTAAGGCTTAAAGTACAGTGTCAAGGCATCCGAAAATATGATAATAGTTGATAGAGGATTTCGCTAACCTCGGTGTGGGAAGCTAAAGAAGATTTCTGCGTTCACGTTGTCTTGCTTCCAA
>ML780311.1:609486-631121 GCA_009831015.1 Picea engelmannii
ATTACTATTCTGGCCACGAAAGTTCTCTCAGAGTCTTATGATTTTTTTGGAAGGAAAGAAAAGAAAAAACAGCTCTTGATCATAAGCGTCAGATTTTTCCAAATTTGTGTAAAGTGAAAAAACAGGGGTGGCTCCAACAGTATCCAACAGGTAATCAACTTGACTTACATGCTTTCAGTAACGTTGATTGGGCGGGGTGTGTTGATGAGAGGAAGAGTACTAGTGGAGCAACATTTTTTCTTGGTGGATGTCTTGTGAGTTCGTCAAGCAAGAAGTAATCAATAGTGTCTCTGTCTACTATTGAAGAAGAATATATAACAACTACAAATTGTGGTACATAGGTTATATGGATGAAACAAATGCTGGAAGATATACACATTCATTATAATACTCCTATTCCTATTTATTGTGATAATACTAGTGCTATTAGTATTTCCAAAAATCCTGTTATGCATTCAAAAACAAAACACATTCCTATTAAATTTCATTTTCTCAGAGATCAAGTTACGAAAAAAATTATAAAACTGGAATACATTGGAACAAAGGATCAAGTTGCAGATATATTTACTAAACCTTTACCCAAAATGAAATTTGAAAGTCTTCAAAATCAATTGGGAGTCTGTTCTCTGTAAATTGGTTTTATATCAAACTACAAGTTTCCATAATACAAATTACAGACATATTATCAGATTGTTGGCATTTGTTTGTTCAAGGCTATTGTTTAAGGGGGAGCTGTTGCCAAATAAGATATATATACAAATGTTTTCTTAGTCTTTTGGTCAGGAGGAGTAACATATCAACAAAGAATCATTAAACTTCAGCAACATAAAGAAAGTTGAAAGAATTTCTGGTTTAAATGATCAATTCATTGAGGGACAAAAACATCTTTGCAAAGACATGTTGCCTATAATCTTCATTCTTATCAATTCATTGCAGACACAATTGACAGGGCTTTAAAATATTTGATATATTCCTCATAAATGTTCAGGTTTATAGATTCACACAGGTTCAAGACTCATTGATGATGACAATGGTATTATTTTATCTTAGACAGGGGGAGTTTAATGGCTCTTTTTCTATATATGACAAAAGGGGGAGAACAGAGAAAAGAAAAAGGTAATTTTTCCATCAATGCCAAAGGGGGAGTTTGTTGGCATTATTTTTCATTGTTTTATGGAAGCATACAAGTGTATTAAAAGAGCATTTTAAACAGAGAATTTTTTAGCATTGTGGAATTTGTCAGCATTGTTATTTATGGTAGGTGTAGTTGTCATTGATAGAAAACTAAGAAAAACTATAACTAAACAGTGAGTCAAATTGTCTTATTTATCACCACAAATGGCACATACATATGTGTTGAATATTTGGCGATACTAGTGTTAATCAAAGAAAATAAATCAACAGTCTCTATTCTTTCGAGATTGAGCGATGGGATCGAACGTTGCAAAAGTCCATCGCTGAGAGGGAATGACACACTCAAAACGAATCTCCAGGATTTCTAATGGGTTCTAAAGGCTCAAGTCATAGTTCTAATGGTTATAAATCAACGGTGTGGATTATTCAAGCAATCTAATCGAAGGGAAGTTGTGCATTCTTTTCTCTTGACCTATCATGATTGAACATGAAGTAATTTATTAGTTACAGTCAGTTATAGAGGTTGAAACTAATTCCTGAAGGGGATTCAAACTCTTTTTTATTATATAGCACTCTTGCTATGAAGAATAGGTGTGAGAGGAGAGACATTGAAGCGTGAGTTGTAACTCCCAAATAGTAAGGAGTAAATGTATGGTATCTCTGTGATTGAAAATGAATAGAACAAGAGATACACAGTTACAATGAAAGCTGAGAAGATTGAGGAAGAGATGCAAAAATGACATTTGTGCAGAGTCGATTATGAAATTGAAGGCAAATCAAACACAGAGGAATTTCAGAGGTATGTAATGATTAGATAAGTGTCAAAGGTGTTGTCTCTAAAATTGCAGAGTTCATTATGTATAAATATGTCAATGAAATTCATAGGCTGAGTTACAAAATTTATGACATAGTCTACAAAAGAAGAATTGAATTACAGACTAGATTTTGACAGAGATAATTTTTCGGAGATTGAGTTGCAGGCTTAAATTATTCAGAGGATAAAAAAAGATTGTATTAAATGTATTCTGACAGTGAGTGGTTCTTATGATTACTTTGATTGAGATTGTGATTGCTTAACATTCATAGGTTGGTGTCCTAAATTTCAAGGGTGGTAGGGAGGTGCAAGGAAGGATTTCAGTCCTTATGATTCAAGTTGGTTCTTGAAAATAGGAAGTTGTGGCTTCCTTCTACTTGCAACTAGAGAACCAGGGAGGAAGGGAGGAGTTAGGGAGACTGAGTCTCATTGCAAGTTGAAGCTTTCATTCAGGCAATAGGAGATGTATTTCAGTTGGTGCTGAACAAATGGAGGTTGCAGCCTCATCTAAGTAGTTTCTAAGTTAAAATATAATATAAAGAGAAGTTGGTGCTTTCCTTACATTTAAAAGAAGAAGAGGTTTTTCCCTTTATGGGTTTCCTTAGGAAATTACTATGTCACTATCTATTTTATATGTCTAATTGTTTATTCTTACATACTTGCTGAGATAAGCTATTCATAAGAAAAGAAGCAGATTGTGTTAAACAAAAATTAAAATCATTAAATTTTGTGACTAACTGATTCACACCCCCCCCTCCCCCCCTCAGTTAGTTTGACTGGTCCAACAATTATATCATGGTAGTGGTGGATAAGCTTACTAAAGCTTCCCATTTTATTCCAGTTAAGCTCACTCACAAGGAAGCCAACATTGTTGATGTTTATTTGAAGGAAATTGCTAGATTACATGGCATACCCAAGACAATTGTGTTTGACAGAGATCCAAAATTTACCTCAAAATTTTGGAAGGTATTATTTAATGGATTTGGAACAAATTTGAATTTTAGTACAACTTATTATCCAAAATCAGATGGGAAAATAGATAGGTTAAATCTAGTGATTGAAGATATGTTGAGGATGTATGTGATGGATAAACCATCAAAATGGGAAGACTACCTACACTTGGTAGAGTTTTCTTATAACAATGGGTACCAAGAATCTCCAAAGATGAGCCCATTTGAGGCAGTTTATGGCATAAAGTGCAACACACCAGTAAGCTGGGATAACCTAGCATATAAAGAAGTGGTTGGGCCAGATTTGCTCAAGGAAATGGAGGAAAAAATGATAAAAATAAAGAAAAATTTAAAGGCCTCCCAAGACAGGCAGAAAATCTATGCTGATAAGGGCAGAACTCACAGACAATTTAAAGTGGGTGACCATGTATTTTTGAAAGTGAAATCCAACAAAAGTTCCCTGAAGTTGGGAAATTGTTCAAAGTTGGCAGCTCGCTATTGTGGGCCATTTGAAATCCTAGAGAGGATTGGTCCAGTAGCTTATATGATTGCATTGCCTACATCTATGTATTTTCATAATGTATTCCATGTATCATTGCTCAAGAAATATATACCTGATGTTAATCATGTTATTGATTGAAATGTGATTCAGGTGGAGCAAGAAGGCGCTTTTCAAGTGCATCTGGTACACATTTTGGACCGAAAAATAAACTAGCTCTAGAACCGAGCCATAGGGCTTGTAAAGGTCCAATTGACCTAGTACGGTCCTAAGGATGCTACTTGGGAGCATGAGGATGCAATGCAGGAAAAATACTCACATCTTTTTGAGGATTTTTGAAATTTTGTTGTACATGGGTACATGATGCACTGAGGACATTGCATAAATAAGGGGAGGGGATTGTAATATCCCTAAGGCCGAACCCAATTGTAAATGTAAATGCAAATGTACTTAAGTTGGTGAGTTGTTTGACATCATTTTGTATTCACCTTTCATGGCATAGTTCACGCATGTACTACGCAATAAAATGAGGAAGTGTGCACATTCCAAGATACAACACGCAACAACATAAGTATGCACAATTTTGAGGCCAGGTAGTATTTTGTGTATATGCTACATTTTATAGGCTGGTGATCCAGTTATTATAATCTAGGATGCTTATGTAATGGTAAATCTGCTATCTCTTCTGAGCTTTTGAATCCGTTCAGATTATCAAATGGTTTCGATCCTTTGAACCTCAAGGGCTTGTCTACTGCTCTCCTGGCAGTCCTGTGCTCATCCTCCTGAGCTTGTAGATAACAATTCTCAATGCTATCATCATTGTTTTCTTGTTTTCCATCATTGTTTCCAATATGACATATTCGTTGTTGTTCTTTGTAATATTCCAGATATAAAAAGTATGCATAACATAAATAAAATGCTAGAAATGGAAGATGAACAACAATATAACCAGAATAACACCACAATAGTACTGAAATGATAATAGAATAACACCAAAAAGATTTCTTCGATTACTAAGAGAAATGTTCACGGGCCTCTTCGAGGGGGAAACCTCAACTCGAGTAGAGCTCTATTACAATAATATCCAAGCTAGGGTTCTCATACCCTCGAATCCTATTTATACTAAATATGTCTATCAAGAGAACCATCTAGAGGAAGATCCTTCTGGAAGAGGAAGCTTCTATTAGGTCTTCTTACATTTGACTTATTCTACCTTATTTCAAGGCCTTATTAATATTGGCCTTTATTACATCGGAATACATTGTTCTACCTACATAAGGGGTTAGGTCCTTAACATGTCCTCCCCCTTAAAAATAGCCTTGTCCTCAAGGCTTCAGATGTGGAAATTGCTGCAAAATGGTAGCTGGTTCCCAAGTGGCATCTGTTGGAGTTGTATCTTTCCACTGGACTAACACTTCCTTGATGGTTCATTGACGCATGCGACACTCACGCTGGTCCAAAACTGCTTGTGTTTGTAGCCAATCGGAGCCTTCTTCATCCAACTCGAGAAGGTTGGTTTGAGTTTGGCACTTAGTTCCAATCACCTTCTTCAAGCATGAAACATGAAAAACAAGATGTAGCTTAGAATGACTGAGAGAAGCTAATTTATAGGCCACCTATCCCACATGCTTGAGAAATGTATAAGGACCATAAAATTTGGGCGTCGGCTTCTGACAATGGTCGACCTTGAGGGAATTTTGTTTGTAAGGTTGTAGTCAAAGAAACACCTAATCCCCTTCTGTGAATTGATGTTCAGAGTGACCTTGATATACTTGTTGCTTCATGCAATTATGAGCCATGACCAAATTATCTTTGAGGGTATGGAGAATAGCCTCTCGAACTATAAGAGTTTGGTCAAACGCCTGGTAAGTATGAGAGAACTGAAGGTCGATATTTTCCATAGACTGATTCAAAAGGAGTCATGCATGTAGTTGTATGGTATGAAGTGTTGTACCACCATTCAGCTAGGGGTAACCATTGATCCCACTAATTTTGATTTTTCGATGCAAAACACCTCAAATATGTTTCCAAACACATGTTGACAACTTCAGTTTGACCATCCATCTGGGATGATAAGATGTGATGAGATGCAATTGGGTGCCTTTTATCTTGAATAGTTCTTTCCAAAAATTGTTGGTGAAAGTTGGGTTGCGATAAGAAACAATAGAATGTGGCATTGCATGAAGCTTGAAGACTTGATCCATGAAAATTTGAGCCACTGTGGATGTTGTAAATGGGTGTTGAAGAGCACAAAAATGAGCATACTTGGAAAGGAGATCAACTACCACCATGATGACTGATTTATTACCCAATTTAGGTAAGCCTGTAATAAAATCCATAGAGATATCCTTCCAAATAGCAGGTGGAATCGGAAGTTGTTGCAGTGTGCCAGGAGATTTGATTGTTTCTCCCTTGTTGTGCTGACACACATCACATTCTGCCACAAAATTATGAATGTCTTGTTTCATACCATCCTAGAAAAAATAACGGTTGACCCTGTCATGGGTTTTGGTAAACTTGGAGTGCCCAACTGTGGGTGTAGCATGAAGCTCAAAAAGCACCATGGATTTAAGTTTTGATTGCTTACTTAAATACAAATGACCTTTGTATCGAATCTCATCATGGAGCCATGAGTACCCTAGGGAAACTGGAGAATTGGACTACAATTGTTGTATCAGATGCAAACTTTTGGGATCATGTAGCCATTCCTGGTGAAGGGCTTGGAGCCAATCTGGACAATGAAGGAGAGAGAAAAAAGGGAGCCTTCATCTTCAGATTTTTGGGAAAGTGCATCAACCACCACATTGTCTTTGAATTTCTTGTAAATGATCTCATAGTCATATCCAAATAGCTTAGTCAACCATTTTTGTTTCTCTGGGGAGGAAATGCGTTGTTCCATAAAATACTTGAGGCTTTAATGGTCTGTATTAATTTGGAAGAGTTTCCCAAATAGATTAGGGTGCCACAAATCAACAACATGCATAATAGCCAACATTTCATTTTCATAGATTGATTCGCCCAAGTTTAGTTCAGACAATTGTTTGTTGGTAAAGGCCAAACCCTGACCCTCTTGCATAAGGACAAAGCAAATACCTTTCTCTGAAGAATCACATTCCAGGACAAAGGTCTTCATGAAATAAGGAAGGGCTAGGACTGGAGTGATGCACATGGCCATATTCAAGGTTTGAAAATCTTGAGCAACTGCTGGGGTCCAAGTGAAAGAATTATTTTTAAGGAGTGTCATGAGAGGTGCCGCAATATTTCCATAATTCTTAACAAACTTGGGATAATAACTTGTTAGGCCCAGAAATCCTCGCAATATTTTGAGAGTCTTTGGGTGAGGCCAATCTTGCATAGCTTCAATATTTTTAGGATCCACCCTGATGTCATTCTTGCCAAAAATATGGCCCAAGTACTCGACTTATGAGGCGCCAAAATAAAATTTAGATTATTTCAGGAAAATTTGGTGTTGAGAGAGTAGATGGAGAACTCGGTCCACATGAGAAAGGTGGTCTATCCATGTTTTTCTATAGAGGAGGATATCATCAAATAAAACTAAGAAAAAATGACAGAGAAAGGGGGAAAAGACACAATTCATGAGGTTTTGGAAGGTGGAGGCGGCATTACACAAGCCAAAGGGCATGACCAAAAAATCATAGTGGCCCTCATGAGTTCCTAAGGAAGTCTTAGGAATGTCTTCCTCTTTCATACGGATCTGGTGGTAGCTTGAATGAAGATCAAGTTTAGTAAAGAACAAGTGCCACTCAATTCATCAAACAGGTCATCAATGACAGGAATGGGAAATTTGTCTTTAATCGTGAGTTTGTTGAGGGTGCAGAAGTCAGGACACATGCGCCAAGAACATTCTTTCTTCAGGACCATGAACACGGGAGAAGAGTAGGGTCTTTTACTAGGGTGGATAATGCCTACTTTAAGTAGTTCTTGAACCATTTTCTCAATTTCATTTGTTTGGGAAAAGGGGTGATGATAGGGATGGATATTGGGAGGGAGGATTCCTGGTATAAGGGGAATGGAATGATCATGAACACCACGGGAAGGCGGGAGTCCTTGGGGAGTAGAAAAGACCATTTGATGTTTAGAGAGGATGGATTGGAGGTCTTGTGGCACAAAGGGTGTCTCAGTTTCTTGTATGACATGGAGTTGGGCAATAACGCCATAATGACCTTTTTTGAGCATCTTTTCCATGCGATGGGAACTAATGATCTATGATGAACCGGTGGTGATGCCTTGGAACTTATATTTTTAACCCTCTTGGTCGAATTGCATGGTTAATTCCTTGAAATACATGAGAATGGGACCCAAAGTCCTTAGCCGGTCTTCACCCAACACAATGTCACAACCACCCACATCGATAGAAAACATATGATATTTCAGGTGGTAGTCACCAATTTGGAGACGCAAATTTTCACAACTCCCTCCACATTTCATGGAGCCTCCATTGGAAATCGTGATTTGGAAATTATTGGCTGCATAGATATAGAAATACGTTTCTTGGGCAATGTGGTGATGAATAAAATTATGGGTGTTGCCACTATCAACCAGAATGATGACCTTCCTATGCTTGATGTAACCAATTAGATTGAGGGTTTGGGAAATAGAGAAACCAATGAGAGAATTTAGGGAAATGACTAGTTCTACTTCGGGAGGGTCTGAGGGAGGGGCTATGTCTGTGGTTTCAAATGACTCAGACACAAGGGGAGTTTCAACCTCCTCTTCCGAAACATCCTCCGAGATGGCCATAAAAATATTTTTTTCCTTAAACTTGTGGCCCGAAAAATATTTGTCATCACAATTATAACAAAGGCCTTTGAGTTGGCTTTTAGCCATTTCATCCCTGGTAAATTTTTGGATCTTTAGTGGAGTAGTGGGATTTACTGGTTTAGTGCGAGGAATAAAGGAGGATTTTCGGTTTTGAGAATATAAAACCTATTGTGATTCTTTAGCTCTTTTAGTAGCCTCCACCCAACTCTGAGGCCGAGACATGAGGACATGGGCACAAATCTCATCCTTGAGGCCACTGATAAAACATTCTCAGAAAAAGGCATCAGACGTTCCCTTTGTCCGAAAATCTAGGTGCTCAAAAGAAGCTATAAATTCTTCCACTGTTCTGGATTGTTTCAAATTTGTGAAACGTCTTAAATGGTTGGTGTCAGTGTCAATGTGTTCATAAATCTATGCCACAAAGTGTGTCCAAGAAACATACCCTTGACATGATGTTTTTCTCCATTGCCACCATTGCAACGTTCTTGATCTAGATGGAGAACACCATACCAGAGTTTGGCCAAGTCATCTGTAATGGCGTATAAAGAGAAATAATGTTCCATTTGGGTTACCCAACCAGTGGGATCTGAGCCATCAAATTTGGTCAAATCCACCCACAGAAGGCGTAGGTCACACTGAAAGTGATGGGGCTGAAAATTATGGGAATGAGAGGAAGTTTTAGCTTTGGTATGTGGAGGTGGGTCAGATAAAGGGTTATTTGTAGAGATATGCAGCTCGGTGCAGAGCATTGAAATGATAGATTCAAGATGGGTAGTCATGTATTGTTTGAGTTCCTCGATTGAGGCGACAATGGAGGACTGCATATTTGTATTGATGGCGACCACATTAGCACTGATTTGTTTCACTTCTTGTTGGGTCTCTGTGAAATTAGATTGCAAGGTATTGAAGCGAGCTTCCAGTTCTTGGGTACGAGTATGGACCATGATGACGAGGGAATCGAAACGGGGTGGGTGGGGTCAATTTTTTTTTTCTGAAAAATGATATGTATGAATGTGATAAGGGAGAAGAGATAAATCTAGGTTGATCCATACACAGGTGTTGTCTAATGCGCTACCACTCGAAGGGGTACCAACAAGGGTTACAAGGGTGGCTCACAGATGTGTGCTTAAGAACCACTTGTATTTCCTGCGTGTATGAATCCCTCAACCGTGGGTTTATGTGCATAATGATAGATCTCTATGGATTAAATATGTTGGAATACATATCTACCCTAAAAAAATTTAACCCACAATTTTCTGCCAAGCAAAGTGCTCTGATGCCACTTGTAATATTCCAGATATAAAAAGTATGCAGAACAAAAATAAAATGCTAGAAATGACAGATGAACAACAATATAACCAGAATAACAACACAATAATACTAAAATGATAACAAAATAACACCATAAAGATTACTTTGATTACTGAGAGAAATGTTCACGGGCCTCTTCGAGGGGCAACCTCCAGTCAAGTAGAGTTCAATTACAATAATATCCAAGCTAGGGTTCTCATACCCTCGAGTCCTATTTATACTAAATATGTCTATCAAGAGAACCATCTAAAGGAAGATCCTTCTAGAAGTGGAAGATTCTATTAGGTATTCTTACATTCGACTTATTCTACCTTATTGCAAGGCCTTATTAATATTGACTTTTATTACATCAGAATACATTATTCTACCTACATAATGGGTTAGGTCCCTAACATTCTTGCCATCAATGACAAGCACACTCTTCCTGTAAATATGCCAAAAATATCCCTTTGGTCACTCTTGCCATTCCTCAAGCCTGTGATCAAAGGGGTTGGTCTCCCTTTCTAGACTACCAAGTCATGACCAGGTCACTTTTTCTGTGTACTTAGGTATCGACCGAGCCTAGAAGCTCCCTTTTTTGGATTTGGTTGTGATGGATTAGACCTCTCTCTGATTTCTAGGGGTTTATTCTCAAGAAGGCTTCCATTATAAGCCTGAATATATTATCCCATTAACCATATGGCCTTATCTCAAAATCCCTATAAGAACCAATCCATTTCCATGGAAAAGGGGAGAAATAAATAGCAAAGTTACTCTGGCATTTTGGTGGCAAGGTGTGGGAAAGGAGCATGAAAGAAATATATCTCTTTAGTTTACACCTGTAAGTTGTAATATTGCTTACTTGATTAATATAAGATATGCTAGATGTTTCCATCTAAACGATTGTTCATGTAAGTTTGTGTGTTCATTGGTAGATAATTGATACATTTGTAGATGATGACATATTATCAATTTTAGAAGCATTATTTTCTTGTATCTCTATTCCTGTCTTAGGTATAGTAAGAACCTAAGGGAGCTCAGATCTTGGAGGGTATAAAATCCCTACAATAGTAGGGGTAGTCTGTATCCATGAGAATCTTGTAGATTAGGAGGAAAGCTTGTAAGACATGGAAAAAATCTTCATTTGGAGGGTGACCTGATTGTCCTAGTATTCAAAGGGTTTTGTACGGGTAAAAAACCTTATGGTATGAGGGAACCTCCTATTCCTAAGTAGAAATTTTATAGGATATGAATAAAATATTCACCCAAGAATGGTAGAGGGAATACTTTGGTGTGTGGGGAAGGTCTCTGTGTAGTTCAAAGATTCTTAACCCCATTAAACCTCCACCCATTTTAAATGGAAATCTTGCAATATATGCAAACTTCATCCCAAGAAAACAAGAGGGCCTTAGTTGGTCTTCGAGTAGTTCCTGAACTCTTGGAGATTTAGAAAACCCTTGAAGAACACATGAAATTGGCTAAGTCCCATTTTGGACTGTTAACCAATAGAAAACCTTGTATTTGAATCAGGGAATATCACACCCATTGATTAAACGTGGTGAATGGATATCAACCTTACGTCGAAAGGTGAGTTCATCATAAGTTCCTAGTTGAGAAGAAGAGAGAAATGCACTGATGATGAAAAATTCTAAGATCCATTCAAAACCATCGATTTGGGGAAATGGGAAGATTGGGAAAGTTCTTCAGGAGGTTGAGGTGTTAAAGAGACCAAGGAAAAGAGAGAGAAGCTTCAAAGATGATGAGGGAGTGTCCTTGATGACAAAGGATTGGGAAAGAAAAGAATTGTTGATCGATACATGGGTGACATTAAATCTTGGCCATAAAATGTCATGGGTCCCACTTAAGCTATGAAGAAGGGAGAGTGATGTCATGATGGTGGGAGTATCATCATGGTAGTGAGTGTGCCTTGAGGGCTGATGCGTTTCATTATACAAATGGCCATCAAGATGAGAGTGGTCCCATAGGGAGTGGAAGTCATTAGGTATTCTATTTGAACCATGGCCATAATTCCAATCCTTCGTCAGAAGATGGAAGACAGAGGTTCAGGGTGAGGCCAAGAGATTGAGCCAATGATGAAGAGGATCTCAAGGTCAAGAAAAACCATTCATCAATGAAGAAGTGAGATGAAATATCAACTATGGATATATGTAGGTCCCACCTATTGTTACACATCAAAATTACTCAAATGGATAAGTGTCGCATATTCCTCTCAATTGTCGTAAGTGTCACAACTTCCTTACAACTTTCGCGAGTGTTGCAAGTTGGTTACAAGTGTCGCAAATGTTGTTGAATCATGTTTCCATAATGATGACACTAAGGAGGCACTTAAAACATCTTATGTACTTGATTTGGAGAAGAAGAACATTTTTATTGGAGTAAAATAACTCTTAACACCTGAAAAGGGCTTTCAATCAAGAGTTTTGAGGGTGAACGCTCCTCTGAAACAGCCTTAGGAGCGTTGGTGCTCCCCTATAAGGCCTCAGGGAGCGTTATAATGCTTCCTCACCCCTTTGAAGGAGCGCTTCCCACTTTTGAAGCGCTGGTGCTCCCCTTAAGCTTCTTAGGGAGCGTTCTAGCGCTCTCATGCCCCTTTTGAAGGAGCGCTCCCTAATCTAGGTCAGTTGTTATCCCGGTGAGGAGAATAAGGAAAGGATCTTTCAAGATTAGGAGGCAGTTGTACTTGAATTCTTGGTTTCATCAAGAGATCTTTGATCTAAGGAGGAGGTTCCCAACTTGTTCTAAACATAACTCAAGAGGTTAAGCTCCTCTCAACCTATATAAGCAAGCTCTATGATGGTGGAAAAGGGGGAAGAATTGCTAGCATGAAACCTATGATCTCATAGGAAATACACAGTCAGCCAAAGGAGAAGTGATCAGTGAAGATTTTGTCAGCCAGGTTGTGGATCTTTTGAGCAAGGGTTAGACGAAGGGGACTTGACGAAGCTGTCACATTCGCATCTACGATTGTAAGTACTGTTGTTTTTATTCTCATTAATATGACACGCTTGGCCTGTTTCTTTCTAGTTTGTGTCTGATGTTACATGAACTTAACATTAATTGATAGATCTATTTTCAAGCTAATATCAATAGAGTAGGAAGTGGTCGTATCTTGTTTGTCTGTAGAACTCAGCGAGGAGCAAAGGATTGGAGCTCAACTCGAAGTGTGTAGGGACAAACGTCGATTAAGAGGTACTTCTGTTATCCTTCCTTCTCATGTATTAGTTTAGATAGATTTGAAAGGAAGTCAGTGTCCACGTTAAGCATTTTTCTGTCTAGGGTTAAGGTCAAGATCTTAGAGGCGATCTACCTATCCGCAGGGAGATTTTCCTATAACAGAAACTGGTGACTCCACTGGGGAGATAGCCTCAAATCAAAACTTCTTGTTTGGATTTGTCTCCTCATTGACCTTGTTCTATCCCTTGATTGTTTCAGACCTGGTTCACTCCTCTTTTGATTAGTTTCATGAGCTAATTCGCTCCTTACCTTATCATACTCAACATAATTGTCGAAATTGAATTGCAATTTTTTGATTTTTTGACATTTCTGGGGCTTTTAGACCCTGGCGCCCCTAACTTAGTGTTAACAGAGCGCCAACACTCCTAATAGATTTACACAGAGCGCTATAGCATTACTTTCCCTTGACAACAGAGTGCCAGCCTATTTTTGGCTCAATAACCCTCCAGAACTGCCTTCTTCAGGGTTTGCCTCTGTGTCTCTTTTGCTGAGTGATCTAGTGAGTCAATTTTTCTTCTCTTTCAGCCTTGACATCTGTCCTTTTTGAAGAAGAAACATCTCATTAGTTGGATCTAGTAGCCTTCTTCACCCTTTTCATTGAGTTTTTCCCTGTTGAGTGAAATTCGAAACCCATGCATTGTTCTTCTCTCCTCATTAGCTGAGTAAAAACCTTGGTGAAGGTCATCAAAGGCCTACAGACCTCTTCATCTTGATTTTAGTCAAGGTCATTGTTCTTCAACTTTTTCTTTTTGGGTGTGAATTTTGTTTTCTTTTTGATTGTTTCTTTTCTTTCGCTTTTCATTTTGATTGCGACGAGAGGGTGCATTGTTTGTATGACTTTATCTTGTGCTAGTTCAATTTTCATTCATACAAAGACAATTAGCAAGACAAGCATTGTGTTGAATTGATCTTTAACTCATATAAGAACAATGAAAAAGCATCTCCATGATTGATTGTGCATATTAGAAGGAATTTTAAAAGTTTTTGCATTACATCAGGATTTGATTGAGAAAAAGAATCGTTTGGGGACACTCCGTATTTGTGCTTGTTAGTGAAAAAAACTCTCTCTCTCCCTTAGATAGACATTCATCGAAAGGAAATGACTGCTTATCATATTCGATGCATTCTTTGGGTCCGAGTCATAATTCCATTTGTTTCACTTCCATACACCCCTTTTTGCGTAAAGAACAGCCATAAAAATCAACGCTAATTAAAAATTATCTAGAATTTTTTCTTTGCTAGGATCCTCCACCAACAGTAGAATAGGTGTAGTACTTTGGATTAGGCTGTGAGCATAACTCTCCAAAGTTTCCAAAACAAACAGTAGCATCCTGAGTTAGGGAGAGTCAAATCCAGTTATCGTATAAGTCTGCCTGGGATCCCCCTCTCACACAGGGGTTACACACGAGGTCGCATTCGGGTAAGCTACGGGAACTAACCCTCCGTGGTTTATCTGATTGTAGTGGTCGGATCGTATTATGGGGGTCACTTTGAGGTAAATCCACAATTAATGCATGGAAGCCTTCTAGTTGATTTCGGGCTTGATACCCTGCCTATACGTTTCGATCGGACTGTCGAATGTTCCCGCCTAGGGGCTGACTGCGAATTGGTAACCTTAGTAGCCATAATATTTAGGGTCTTACACAAGGTGACGGTGACATGAAGTCTCACTGTACCTGGAACAAACATTGGTCAAACTCACTCGGGCTCCTTGGAGGGTAAATCCACAATTACTACGTGGAAGCTTGCACCAAGGTGTAAGTCTGTTAAGAAGGTCGCCATTGTAACTGTTCCACCCTACCCCCACCCCTTCTGGACTTGATCACGTGACATTGGATTTCATCACCAACTAGTACGATCATCAAAAGAAGGTCTTGTTTGCTTGGTTGTGATTCTTATATTTTTTAGCGTGTGCTGTTTCTTTTCGCTAGTTGGCCATAGATTTATTTCGCCGACTCTTTTCTGCCAACATCGACCCTCCACGCCGTTCGCGGAGGCTACAGGGACTTCCTCCAGAAAATATGGAAGGAAACACCCCTTTATCCCCTCTTTCTACGGAGGAATCTCCTCAACAGAGCGAGGTTCAAAACACTACAATTTCCGAGGAAGAAGTTCCCATCCTGTTGGAGAATTTTCGAATTGTCTCAGAATCTCTGGAAGCATATCCCATTCTGGAGGGATACGAACGACATATCCTCCACTTAAATTATGCCGGAGAATTTGTTTTCAATCCGGATATTCCGGCTGGGTCTCCTCAAAACCCTTTAGCCAATGACCCTTTTTGGACTACGGACGTTGTTTGGAGTCCACCACGCTTGGTGCGATATCTTCATGGAATAGGAGAAGGTGCCGATGCATATTTTTCCTACACTATACCCCCAAATCACTTCACCGGTACTACCACTTTTACAGCCACATCAACCGTTGGTCCGAACATACCGTCCATTGGCCCAAGGCCTACTATTCCCCCCCAGACGACCCATTCGACAATGGCCCCGCACATTTCGACTATCCCTGCCGGTAATGCGGTAGTTAATCAAGCCCAGATTGGCACACCTGTAACACCAAGACCTACACTCCCTTTTGGATTTAGGGCACTGAACGCGTCCTCTACCACCACTGCCAAAACCACTACTCAAATTGTACCGAGAAGTTCCATACCTATCCAACAACCCGGAGGGACTGGCTTTGGTGGTCCTAACCCGATCGACAACATTTTTCAGTCATTGGCATCTAGCTTTCAGATCCTGGGAAATCTACCTCAAACTGGGGGGCATCCTCCCTCCGGAGGACAAATTCCATTCGGAGGGAACCCTAATGCCGGGGGGCATCCTCCTACCGGAGGACAAATTCCATTCGGGGGGCACCCTCATGCTGGGGGGAAACCTCAAGTCAGAGTCCACCATCAACCACAAGGACAAAATGTGTCCGTTGCACCCAATATGTGGAGCGTCCCTTTTCAAGGAAATCCGCATGCCTCCATGGGACAAAATGTTCAGACTCCGCAACAACCCCCTTATGGACAAATTCCAAACCCACCCTATAACCCTCAAAACCCATCCGATTATCCTCCACTAACACATGCTTCTCAAAACACTTCAAATCCTGCGTACCTTGGTCAAAACCAACCTCATATGAGAGGGCCCACTAGTTATAATTATCCACATAACCCGGTAATGGGCCCCACTGGCATACCCCTACCACACCAACATTACCCACAGGTTAACCGACAACTACCTTTTCTGGCTACCCTAGATCTTCCAAACTTGTCTTTGTTAACAAATGATCCCATTTATCATTCTCCAGTTTGGCCAACTATTCCAGCAAAACTTCCTTCTGATATCCCCAAATTTGACGGAAAATACGGAGAAGACCCAAACAACCATGTGATGACTTTCCATTTGTGGTGTTCATCCAACTCCCTCATGGACGACTCTATTCATTTGTGTCTTTTCCAATGAACACTCATGGGTTCTGCAGCAAAATGGTATATTGAATTACCACGCGCATCTTTTCACGATTTCAACTCCCTCGCCATGTCCTTCCTCACACACTTCCAACTGCCCATTCGATACGAGACGGGTACTGAACTATTAACCTCCCTTCATCAGACAACTTCCATACACATCTCCGATCATATCCATGAATGGAGACGACGACGAAGGCTAATCAAAGTGGTCATCCCCGACCAATTATTAGCAGAATGGTTCACAAAATCATTATTACCCTAGATCGCTCGTGATGTTTCCATGGGCAGTGTGGTCACCGAGGAAGAAGCCATCACCTGAGCTTAGTACTTAGAATTAGTCTATTCACAATCCAGTACTCTGTATGAGTTGATACTGAACACTACCCATGCCACTAACGATCCATCCAAACCATCGTCTGCTTCGCATGCGGATGGAGTGATTGGCTCCGTCAAAACCCAATCTACCACCCAGTCCACTGGAACGACTTAGCGGCCCGCTTCGACGGCTGCTCCCAGTTCAAATGCACCCTCTTCTACCCCCACCCAAACTTAGATCTCTGATGTGAATGCGGTCCAATCAACCCCTTCACAACAACTTGGGGGCAAGAAGAAAGCGAGAAACAAAACAAAGAAGAAAAATAACAACGAACAACCCAAAACCCAATCGCAAACTCCTGCTGCCGGAAAACAACCACAACGAAAACAGAAATTCCCATGTCTCATTTGCGGTGACGATCACTACACTCGAGACTGCCCACATTGCGATGAAGTGGCCAAAATTTTCAAGGGAAATTCGCAACCCGCTGTGCTTACTCAGCCTTTTCCGCAACAACAATCTTTGGTTGCACAAACCCCCATGCCAGGGGGCAGTTCCAACCAACCCCTTGATGATGCCTCGACAAGCGCCCACATTTATATGTTTAATGGGGTTAATCTAAACACTCATTCTGTGACATACGATACGCCAGTTAAACCTGACAAGCCGAAGACTGCTAACGGTTCTTCGCCAAATCCTTTACCATCTGTTGTTAATCCTCCATCTGTTAGCCCTCCATCCGGGCCACTTCAGATTGAGAAACCTTCTTTTGACGCCATCTTACGCCCTCCTAAGAGCACCATCCAAAAATCCACTTTCAATCCTAATTCACAGGCTGCCCAAAATTACAATATTGTAGAAGATTTGGCCCAAGCCCCATGTGCCATGTCCGCATTGGAAGTTCTAAAACACTATCCTAACCAACGTAGGATGCTCTTAGATTCTATTGGTGATTTCGATCCTGAGTCATCAAACTACATCACATTTAATCCGGATGATCATCAATCGCGACTCTCCCACTAGCTAGCTTTCCAAATCGATGTTGTTTTTCACAATCAACAAATCCACCGAACTATCCTGGATGAGGGAGCCTCTACATGTGTCATGTCTCTAGCCTGTTGGAAAGGCTTAAAATCACTTTCCCTTAACAAATCCCCTATGATGTTACGCGCTTTCTATGGATGAGGTTTCCATCCTCACGGATTACTGCAATCCCTAGCCGTTCAATTGGGCGGTAAAACTGTTACCGTTGATGTCGAGGTGGTCGATGCTCCCCTCGATTACAACCTCTTACTTGGAAGAAGTTGGTTATACGCTATGACTTCCCTCACCTCATCGGTGTTTTGATGTGTACAATTCCCCCATCAAGGAAAAATTGTCACCATCGATCAACTTGACTTTTGTACACCCGACGCTCACATCCTTGCCACCAACAACATTCCTTTTTTGGGAGACCACCCAGTTACGTATGAAAGCGTTGGTGTTGGCTTATTGAAAGATTCTAGCCTTATGGGTACTTTCCCTACACTACTTCCACTTACTGCACACCACATTGCTACCGTCAACATGATCTCGACTATGCCTTATCAATCCTTGGAATCATCTGATCCTTGGATTGTACCTAGTCCTTTGGAATTCTATGTGCTTAGTGACACCATGCCACTCAGCCCAGCCGAGGCCGCATACGTAGATATCCAATCTACCTCTCCCTCTCCCAACAATTCACATTCATTGGCACCCGATGCTTACTCGGTGCCCTCGTGGTTGGATTCCCTATCATCTTATGTTGATTACATTTTCCACATTTTTTCTTCGGACGAATCTATTATGGAAATGCTCAGCATTGACGATTTGCCCTGGGATGATAACCACCATCGATCCTCTTTTCTTTCGCCTTTGGAAGAAGTTCAAGACATACGATTTGTCTTCCCCCCTGATGTTACTGATGCTCCACAATCCCCTATACTCACACAAGATACTTTCTCTGAGGGGAACATGGGTAACATCTCTACTACAATCACAATTGACATTTCAGTCAAAGAAGGTGTTGTAGAAAACATTAATCTTGGTGCTAACTGCACACCCGACGAAGTGGTTTCTTACACCGCTTTGTTCAAGGAATTCTGCGATGTCTTCGCATGGAGCTACAAGGAAATTCCAGGGATTGACCCTTCAATCATCATACACGAAATCAAGAATTACCCTGATGCAAAATCGGTTCGACAGAAACTCCGCCCGGTTCATCCCAAGAAAATGGAAGCTATAAAGGCAAAAGTTGAAAAACTTCTAAAATCTGGCTTCATCTATCCTGTCCCTTTGATAGAATCGGTCTCCAACCTCGTTCCGGTTGCCAAAAAAAAAGGGACCATCTGTGTTTTCATCGATTATCAAGATCTCAACAAAGCTTATCCCAAGGAAAACTACCCTACGCCTTTTATCGATCAAATCATCGATAATTGTGCAAGAAGCATAATCTTCTCTTTCATGGATGGCTTTTCTGGATATAACTAGATTGAAATCTTACCTGCTGATCAACATAAGACAACCTTCATTTTCCCTTGGGGAACTTTCGCCTACCGAAATCTACCGTTTGGCCTTAAAAATGTTGGTGCTACATTCCAGCGAGCCATGTCGTACGCTTTCCACGACATCAAACATATCGCGGAACCTTACCTTGATGATTTACCCACCCATTCATCCAACCGACTGGATCACATTGGTCACTTGCGGGAAATTTTTCTTCGATGTCGTTTCTATCGTATTCGTCTGAACCCACATAAATGCATTTTCGCTGTCGAATCCGGCCGACTCCTCGGTTTCATCGTCTCCAAAGACGGGATCAGGGTGGATCCCTTAAAGATCAAGGCCATCCTAGCCTTACCCCCACCTACCAACTTAACCCAACTCCAAAGATTGCAAGGCAAAGCAAACTTTCTCCGTCGTTTCATCTGCAATTATGCCGAGATCACTAAAGGATTCATGCGGCTACTGCAAAAGAACGTCCCTTTCATCTGGGATGACACTGCCCAATGATCATTCGACGCTCTCAAGCACGCTTTGACCCACACTCCTTTGTTACATCCTCCCGAATATACAAAGGATTATATCCTTTACTTGGCCGCTTATACTTCTACCATTGCAATGGTGTTAGTTCAAGAGGACTCTAACGGCGAAGAACACGTGATGTATTATCTGAGCAAGAGTTTATCCGGACCCGAACTCAGATATTCGCATGTTGAGAAGCTAGCTATGGCAGCCGTCATTGTTGTCCAAAGATTTTGCCATTACATCTTATTACGCACCACCACGGTAATCGCAGACTCCAACCCCATGTACCACGTCTTGACACGTCAAGTACTTGGGGGAAAATATTCGAAATGGATCATTATTCTCCAAGAATTTGATCTCGAGTTTACGAAATATAAAGCCAAAAAATCCCTGGTGTTTGCCGAGCTCATTTGTGCTCTCCCTTGTGCCGATGAATACATTGAACCTAGAGATTCTCTCCCCGATGAATCTCTCTTCCTCATCAGCACCTCTGACCCTTGGTACAGAGACATTCTCCTCTACCTTCAAACTCAACGTTTTCAGCCCAACATCTCTCGTGAAGAGCTTCGACGCATCCGTCACCACTCTCGCCATTATCTCATCCTCGGCGACACTTTGTATCGCCGTGGTATTGACACCATCCTTCGGCGATGTCTGATTCACCAAGAGGCTGAACGCATTTTGAACGATTGTCACCTTGGCGCCTGTGGCGGTCACCTTTCCAGGATGGCCACAACCCAAAAAATATTACGTGCCGACTACTTTTGGCCCTCGATTTTCAAAGATTGCATCAAGGCCGTCAAAAAATGCCCACCCTGACAAATCTTCAACAAGAAGGCACGCACCCACCCTACTACGCTGCACCCCATTATTTCCATCGACCCCTTTTCCAAATGGGGTATCGATTTCATGCAGTGTAAGCCTACCTCAGCCGGGGGGCATGGTTACATCATCGTCGTCGTCAACTACTTCACCAAATGGGTTGAGGCTATGCCTACCTTCCTGAATGATGGCCGTACTACAGCTCTATTCCTCTTCAACCATATCATTACTCATTTTGGTGTACCATGTGCCATCGTCACCGACCATGGTGCACACTTCAAAAACTAGATGATGAGCGAGTTACATGTCAAATTGGGTTTTCGCCATGAAAACTCATCCCCCTACTACCCTCAAGCGAACAGGAAAGTTGAGGCTATCAAAAAAGTCCTAAAAACCATGATCCAACACATGGTAGGGGAAAACAAAACATCGTGGCATTTACAACTATTTTTCGCTCTCTGGGCCTATTGCACTTCGTTGAAAACCTCAACTGGATTCACTCCTTTCCAGTTGGTCTATGGCATTGAAGCCATCCTACCGATCGAGTGTGAAATTACATCACTCAAATTGAAAGTAGAACTCCTGCCCCATACTTCTGTGGAAGAAGAACGATTCTTGTATCTATCCAAGCTGGATGAAACACACCGCGATGTTGCTGTCGTTAATGAGGCACATCAGAAATGAATTAAGAGTCAATATGACAAATCCATCCAACCTCGAGCCTTTGCAGAAGGAGACTTAGTCCTCGTTTACGACCAAGCACATGATAAATTGGGAACAGGAAAGTTAGAACCTATGTGGCACGGTCCTTACATCGTGAAGTGTGTTTTACACAGAGGTTCTTATGAACTAGTAGATCATGATGGAATTTCCCTGGAAGAGCCCTGAAATGGGCTTTACCTTAAAAAGTACTATGCCTAGATCACCTAGCATCTGTACTTTGTACATTATTGTATTTTAGTTTGGTGTGTCTTTTTCTCTCGCGTGCTCGAGTCTTTACCGTTGCCACTCATGACTGTGCCTGTGTTTTCATGCGCAGATGACATCTGCCTTTCCTATCTTTTTTGGGTTCACGGATGGCGCCAGCCGACATACTCAGAACATTGCTTCGGAAGCATGGGTTATTTATCAGTTTGACGAGGTGGTGAGTTCAGGAGGCATCTGTTTAGGACCAGCAACCAACAATATGGCAGAATACCACGCTGTCATTGGACTGTTGACCCAAGCCTCCTCCCTAGGTATCTCTCATATCATTA
>ML780311.1:631727-647212 GCA_009831015.1 Picea engelmannii
ACATACTACTGCACGCACTACGTGCCTCAAAAGACAATTGATATTCTCTGGTACCCCTACAGTGTGCCACTGCATATGTAAAGGCACTTCCCCCCTCCACAGAGGAGGGATGCCCATCGTAAAGCCTTGGAGGTTTCTTTCAACCTCTCAGAGACCCATCACTGGTACCACTGGATCTGCTGCAACTGGGGCACCTCCACGACGCCCTGGTACTGGTATATCAACTGGGCGCACTGCTCCCTTGTCTGTGTGTTGGAAACAAAACATCTGTTAAAACTCTTTTACATACCCATAAAAAATGCATATACATCAAAAACTTAAAAAACAAAAACTAGACAAGATATGGCTTAATCTCTTACCTGAATCATCCCAATCTTCCCCCGTAGGAAAAATCAAGTCTATACTCCCACGAAATTCTACATCGGCATAAGGGAAGTCCTCTATCCAGAGGAATTGCCGTCTCAGCCAGGCAAAGAAATCACCAGTGAAGTGGAACTCTGACTCCGAAACTAGTCTTGGAGACAGACTAGTCCACCTCTCCATCTGAGGTTCGTCCACTAGGCATACTGCCAATGCTATATGAGGCTGCATCTGAGGGATGCGCTCTAGAAAAAATGAGACCAAAAATGGGCCATAGCCGAACTACTTCTGACCAGTCCTGCACTGTGAGATCTGTTCCTTCACATTCTGAAGGAACGTTGCACTCCATTTGAACAGTGTTGGTTCCAAACACTGAACACCATAGGTCACCTGCGATCTCGATGCCAGGTGAGCACTATTGCTTCATATCACACTCGTAATAGCAAATTATATAGATCGGAGAGGTAGATCTCGTATATCCTTGATAGGCATCCTACCCCCTACCAACCTTGCTCCCGAAATACAGTGGTATGCCAGATACACATCCACCTGCTCAGGTAATGCCCTCTGTCTAGTGAAAGATATAGGGACCCCTCTTTTTGAGAGTCCGGTCAAAGAGTACACATCTTCCAACTCGATGGTTAGAAGTTGTGTGCCGATACGGAATCCCTGTTCCACAACATCCCAAATACCAATCATATGCTCAAGCAGTAGCACCTCTCTCTTCATTTTTTGTAATTCGAAGAACTTGAGAAAGCCGCAAGATCGCAAAGAGACCCGCGTATGAGGACTCCGTAGAGCGGCCAAATAATCCATCTCATGTTCCCTCTCTTTCCATTCAATCATGATTGCCGAAGACACCTACAAAACAAAAAATCAAGAATTTCGTTATTCCTCACGTTTTGTTAATTTCGGCGATTTTCAAAAAAAAATTTAAAACATAAAACAAAGTACCCATGTCATATAAAAGATATCACTCACTCTTTTTAACCACCACACCCTTTAACATTTGTTAAATAATGATAAAAACGTTTTAAAAAAATGAAAAATGACTTTGGGGGGGCGTGGGCATTTGGGGAGAATTTTTATGAGTTCTTTTGCTAAGAATGACCTGCCTAATTGATTGCAAGGGTGTAGACATCCTAATAACCCTTCTCTAACACATTTTTGAAAAGAATCCCCCTATTTTATTAATGTTTAAAAGGAGGCTAATTTGGTCAAAGAGGGGCGACTTAGGGCTTTGTGTTTTAAAATAAATACTGCTATGAAAATCAACCTAAAACCATGTAATTGAAAGAGCAAGGGATGGGAACCTACCTAGTTCAAACGACGAGAAAAATGATCAATCGTAGCTTCGGCGGCGAGAAAAACAAGATTTGCTCCAAAATGAGATTCTCCACTACTCCAAAAATCCTTGCAAATGAAATGGTAAATGAATTTTCAAATCAATTGTTATTTATAAAATTCCATTTTTTATAAGGTATGGTCATTTTTGGGTTTTGCTAATGATGTAATGGCTTCACTAAACTCTGGTTTGTAGATTTAGTATCGCAGGTTTCCTGGCAATCCTGATCGGTTATTCACCTTGTCACACTTATGAGCATAGTCTTAGTTCGTTCTCGAGCTCGACAATATGAGAACGTAACCGGGTAAACTTTTATCTCTTTTTCAGACCTATCTGGATACGAACACACGAAAAAGGAACCCCCCTGGAGTCTCCTTTAAACCCTTTTCAGACTCTCTAAATATGAAAATATTGTCAAGTGATCTTGCTTCCTTTCACACTCGTTAAAAGGTCAGAAAGGGCGTCTTGCGAGTGATAGTTTAACCCTTTTTCAGTCTCGTTGGACTACTGTACGAAAAAGGAACTGAGAGAGTTCTCTTTTAAGCATTTTTCCAAACTCTATAATCCCGAAAAACCTTCAAGTTTTCTGTCTTTGGACTCGTTAAAGCACACATCGACAGGCCCATACGGGACCGATCCCTTACTTCTTTTGGTTCATTAAACAAAGGAAGAGGAACTTACCGAAGGTGAGTTATATCGAGCATGTGTTATCCTCCTCGAGCTCGTTAAATCAAAAAGAGGTACTCATCTATCTGGATGGGGGAAAAATTGAAAGGAGCAACCCAAGCAGTCTCTTGAGAACATCATCCAGCATGTCTTAGAGTCGCCCTTGAACATGACACTTTGTCATTTACATGTATCCTAACCTGCTGAACCTCTGCATTGAGCCAATATTTTGAGTTCCTTTCACTCCTTTGGGTCACCTGACGCAAGTCATCACATCCATTGCATAAGTATTGGTCCACGTCATGTTTTGTTGTTGTGCCTCAGTGTTCAAGGGAAGTATCCGCCTCAAGAGTCAACCATCCCAAATATCTCGCCTCAAAACCCATGTCAGTCCATGTTCTTTTGATCTACCAATTACGTATTTATATGCATTTCACGTCATTGATGGGGGATACATCAAGGCCCTCCCTCAACGAGTCTATTCCTGTCGACTTCAACACATTATCCGGGAATCAGACTTAGAAACTAATTAGTACTTTGGGACCTGCATGCCTCAATGGCAGGCCTCCTCACATTCGATAGTGAGTTTACATCATTGACCTCTGATCGAATGATTCCACGAATGTTCAACCTCAACTCATCTGTTCACGTTCGATGGAATGTACTGAGGTACCTTGGGAATCATTGACATTAATGGTGATCTCCCTCGCACTTGTTAACGGTTTACCTCATTGACTGGTAATCAAGTGGTTTCTGCCATGTTCGATGTCAATACATCCATTCACATGGTCAGATTCGTACCATATTGGGATTGGTAAGAATACCCTGGGTTGAGTGTTCACTTTGATATATGCTTCGCCCAGGTTGCGAAGGAGTTTCTATTGGACAGAAAACACATACGCTGTTACATAGATCCACTTTGTATTGGTCGTGGCTATGTCTTTTCATCTCATAGATCCACTGTGCATCTTTCGTGGCTACAATCAGTCCGAGTCATCAAAGTATAGATCCACATTGTATCTTTGGTGGCTATACCCTTTTGTCAATACAATTGTGGATCCACAGTGTATTTTATGGCGGCCATATCTTGCAAGTCTTGACAACCCAAGCATAGGTATGCCTACCTTGGGTTTTGAAATATGTCATGATATTTGTTGGATGTTTGTGTGCAGCTTCCGTCAGGTTCTCCGAATATATACACTTTCTTGAACGTCTACAAAGTATTTCAGTCATCAGTTCGCATCTTCTGACTTCATACTTTGGGGGGCATTCTGTTACACATCAAAATTACTCAACTGGATAAGTGTCGCATATTCCTCTCAATTGTCATAAGTGTCGCAACTTCCTTACAACTTTTGCGAGTGTCGCAAGTTGGTTACAAGTGTCGCAAATGTTGTTGAATCATGTTTCCATAATGACGACACTAAGGAGACACTTAAAACATCATATGTACTTGATTTGGAGAAGAAGAACTGGTTTACTGGAGTAAAATAACTCTTAACACCTGAAAAGGGCTTTCAATCAAGAGTTTTGAGGGTGAACGCTCCTCTGAAACAGCCTTAGGAGCACTGGCGCTCCCCTATAAGGCCTCAGGGAGTGTTATAATTCTTACTCACCCCTTTGAAGGAGCGCTGCCCACTTTTGAAGTGTTGGCGCTCCCCTTAATATTCTTAGGGAGCGTTCTAGTGCTCTGATGCCCCTTTTGAAGGAGCGCTCCCTAATCTAGGTCAGTTGTTAGCCCGGTGAGGAGAATAAGGAAAGGATCTTTCGAGATTAGGAGGCAGTTGTACTCGAATTCTTGGTTTCATCAAGAGATCCCTGATCTAAGGAGGAGGTTCCCAACTTTTTCTAAACATAACTCAAGAGGTTAAGCTCCTCTCAACCTATATAAGAAAGCTCTATGATGGTGGAAAAGGGGGAAGAATTGCTAGCATGAAACCTATGATCTCATAGGAAATACACAGTCAGCCAAAGGAGAAGTGATCAATGAAGCTGCTGTCAGCCAGGTTGTGGATCTTTCGAGCAAGGGTTAGATGAAGGGGACTTGACGAAGCTGTCACATTCGCATCTACGATTGTAAGTACTACTGTCGTTATTCTCATTAATATGACATGCTTGGCCCGTTTCTTTCTAGTTTTTGTCTGATGTTACATGAACTTATCATTAATTGATAGATCTATTTTCAAGCTAATATCAATAGAGTAGGAAGTGGTTGTATCTTGTTTGTCTGCAGAACTCAGCGAGGAGCAAAGGATTGGAGCGCAACTCGAAGCGTGCAGGGACAAACGTCGATTAAGAGGTACTTATGTTATCCTTCCTTCTCATGTATTAGTTTAGATAGATTTGAAAGGAAGTCAGTGTCCACGTTAAGCATTTTTCTGTCTAGGGTTAAGGTCAAGCTCTTAGAGGCGATCTACCTGTCCGCAGGGAGATTTTCCTATAACACCTATTCACCCTAGAAGAGGTTAAAGGAGAAAAAATTATTCATCGTGCAATATAGAGGCACCAACATGATCAAAGATG
Organism: Picea engelmannii; assembly: GCA_009831015.1. Taxonomy (NCBI): domain Eukaryota; kingdom Viridiplantae; phylum Streptophyta; class Pinopsida; order Pinales; family Pinaceae; genus Picea; species Picea engelmannii. Next base: position 636,622 of record ML780311.1, read on the forward strand.
TTAGACGTCATAGATCGAGAACCATTAGATCTGGGATTGAACCTACCAAAGTGTTCATCGTCGAAACTTGTTGGTTGGGGTGAATCACAACTCCTAAGGAGAATAACCCTAACGACAATGAAGATAGACCCAAGTGATCAAAGCCATTATTATGGAATTCCCATTATGTCTAGGTGGAAGGTGCCACACCATATTTTAATTCAGTGCCACGTCGGATGAAAAGAGTGGTAGGGTGCAACGTAGATGCCATGTGTCAGTGAGGTGAGATGAAAGACCAAAAACTTTAGAAAACTGTAACTTTCGATTTTGAGCACGATTTTTAGCATGGGAACAATCATTGGAAATCTCTCATCAAGAAAAAATCATCTATGAGGATTCCTTAGAGAGATGAGGCATTTGATGAAGGTAGAGTTTTGACACCCCATAAACCTAAGTAAGGATTAAGGGGGCCAGGTGTGTTACAAAGTGCCTTAGTTGGTCTTTGGGTAGTTTTGAAACTCTTGGAGATCTAGAAAACCCTTGAAGAACCCCTAAAATTGGCTAAGTCTCAATTTTAGACCATTAACCAGTAGAAAACCCCATATTTGAATTGGGGAAGATCATAACCATTGATTCATCATAGTGAATGGATCTTAGAATTACATAGAAAGGTGAGGTCATCGAAATTTTAGAGTTGAGAAGTAGAGAGAAAGGGTCCAACAATGAAGAAATCCCAGATCCATTGACAATCATTGATTTGGTGTGATGGGAAGATTGGGATAGTTTATCGGGAGGTTGAGGCATTAAATAAACCAAGGAAATGAGTGAGAAGCTTCGATGACAAAGAGGGAGTGATGTCAACAACAAAGGCTTGGGAAAGAACGAGAACCATCGATCGATACATGGGTGAGTTTAAATCTTATCCATAGAATTTCATGGGTCATGTTTAAGTGAGGCATAAGGGAGAGTGATGTCATGATGGTGGGAGTGCCATCATGGCATTGAGAATGCCTTGAGGAGTGACGTGTATTGTCAGTTGAATGGTCGACGAAATGAGAGTGGTTCCATAGGGAGTGGAAGTCCTTATGTCTTCGCTTTGAACCATGGTAATTAGATATATGGGCCAATAGATTCCAACCATTCTTCAGAAGATGGTGGACAACGGTCCGAGGTGAGGCTATGATATTGAGCCGAATATGAAGAAAATCTCAAGGTCAAGAAATAGTTGTTTATTGACGAAGAGGTGAGACGAAATATAAGTCATGGATCTGTGTAGTGTAAGTTTTAATCCTATGAAGTAAATAAATGCATACAGATTATTAAGAAAAACATAAATTAATCAATGGATCATACACATAGTACACATATATTTATGCTGGAAAACCTTAACCAAGAGAAATCCAACCTTCCTTGGTGTCACACCTTTCAACTCTTCATTGTATTAATTTCACCATTCACAATACAATATATAAAATATTTTAGGTATTTCGTAGCTACCAAAACCATAATCCCTTAATCTAGGATTAATTTAGAAAACCGCTAAAAATAACAAAAACCGCCCAAAAAATAAAATTTCGGGGCATTGTCCTGAACCGCGACGGCTTCGGGCTACCACTCAGAGCCGAACGTTGTGTGTAACCAGGGGGGGACAATCTTTCCCCCCCCTTAGACCCCCCCAGGAAATTTCTCGATGCACACGACACAAATAATGAATATAATTGAGATCATTAGATGCAGTTGTCGAATATGATATGCCCACACACACACATGCAAAGAATATAACACATACGTAGCATGTAGGTACCACCTATTCACTCTATAAGAGGTTAAATGAGCGGATGTTATTCGTCATGTAATATATATGTTATGACATGATCAGAGTCGTTAGCCATCATGGATCGAGAACTGTTAGATATGGGATTGAACCCGCCAAAGAGTTCATTGTCGGAACTTGTGGGTTGAGGTGACTCACAAGTCTTGAGTAGAAACCCGACGACAACGAAGATAGGATCAAGTGGTTGGAGTTGTTAATCTAGAATTCCTATTAGGTACAAGTAGTAAGTGAAATACCATATTTTAATTCAATTTCATGTCAGACAGAATGAGCAACAGGGTGTTGTGTGGATGCCACATGGTAGTGAGGTGGATTTGATAGTTGAAAGCCCAAAAACTTCAAAAAACTATAACTTTTGATTTAGAGCTCAGTTTTTAGCATGGGCATAGTGATTGGAAATGTCTCAACGAGTAGAATTCATATACGAGGATTCCTTAGAGAGTTGATACGTTTGATGAAGGTAGATTTTTGACACCCCATCAACCTAAGTAAGGATGAAGGGGGCTAGGTGCGTTACAAGTTGAATGTTGCAAGATGACTTCACTTAATTGAATATATTATTATATTGGGAAGGTGAAAACTTGCCTCATTGGGATATGATAAGAATTTATAATTAAAAAACGTTTTTTTGGAGTAGCACACTAGTTTAAGGTTAAACCTATGAACCTAAGTAGCATAGATTGCGACATTAGATAACAATTTTTATGTTATTGGATTAGATTGTAAGAACCATGTTAAATCTCTATATATACTTATACATATTAGATCAATGTAGAGTCCTTTTATTAGCTATTTGACAACATAAATATTGGTCTTTAGTGATCCTTATCACCTCTTTTCTTAGTGCATAGTACTAATTGGGTTAATTAATATTTTTTTTCCTATTTAGAACGCATATTTGATTAATTGAGGATTGTTAGATTATCTCATTTACTTAGTCATTTTGGTTATGTCCATGGCATAACTAGTAATTATTTGAATAAGTGTAGCACATTGTTGATTTCCTTTTCTACCAAAGGTATTAGTGAGAATATATCCATAAACAACAAAACATTTGATCCATTTCCAGTAGAATGTTGTTTCCTAAAAAATATTGGATCCTTATCCACTCTCCTCACTGGGGGGTTTACGAACTAAGGTTCATGAAGCTTGGACCAACAAAACCCTAAAGTGTTGGCATATTCAATCTTTGATCTAGGATTGAAGAAGGTCTCACCCAAGACGCCATGAGTATCATAGAGACTGATAGTCTTGTATTGGATGTGAATGGAGAGAAACAATAAATCCTCTCAGGTATACATACATTCATTTATACATGTCTAAATAAAATTGTACTATGCATAAAAAATTAAAGAAAATATACATTCAAACCATAAATCACATGAGATTGTCGAGAGAAAAGACTCCTTATCTTATTAAATAGATTCAAAGGCATTCAGATACAAAAACCCATAATAGAGGTATGGTCTAGGTGCTTTAAGCTCATACAACAGTCATCACAAAGATCCATGATATGTGTTCTAGTCTCTTTTTCTCATTCATACATAGTTACAACTCTATTACATACGCATGCAAGACTTAGAAAACATTAGACATGGAACCCTTTCTTTTTATTCGAGTCGAATCTCTATTACAATAATGAACTCTTTGTTACCATCGTCTTATCTCTCTCTCTCTCTCTCTCTCTCTCTCTCTATATATATATATATATATATATATATATATATATATATATATATATATATATAAACTATTCTACTCCAGTCTCTTGAGTGAAAAACATATCCACATGCTTTACATGTCTACATGCATCCCCCAAATCTTCCTGGAGCATGGAAATCCTAACTAACTTTTCATCTCATCCATACCTTTTCCCATGGTCCTTCGAGTTGTTATAATACTCAATTACAAAATATTATTGAAGATACACTCATATTCATTGCATGTGGTTTTCTTATTGATTCCTTGCATGCAGTACAAAATTAGGTTGGCATGCACAATATTCCTTTGGATGATGCTACTAATGATCTTTCTTAGCACCGCACAATGTATCTTCAAGGGCGCATGAGCAGTATTGAATTTTGGTGCACCCGTGAAACTTCCCCAAAACCTTGGATGCCAACATGACCCCAACAATATTAGTTGGCTCGTCCTTGAGACAATGATATTGTTGGATCTATAGGAATCCAGATTGAATCAATAGATGAATGAATGAGACTTACTAGGATGTCTGCACAATACTTGAGTAATGGAAACCATTGATCTGGGATATAATTGTAGCCTAACACAGGTATTGGAATGAGTTGATCATCCTTGAAGGTTAATGGTGAATTCATATTTCATTATTTTGAAATATCAACCTCTCCTTCATCGATCTTAGTTTGGATTGGTGAAAATTAGATGTATTTCAACATGCATACTAGAACTCTAAGTAGCATATAGTCCAAATACCTCCTTTGGGACTTAGCCAAACCACCCCGACGCCTGTTAGGGTTCAACCCAAGGTGATGGCTCCATCGACCATGATCATCATCTTGTTCTTGTCTCTCTTAGGCTTGGTCATAGAGAGGAATATGTAAATGTATATTTTAACCTTGTACAATTACTTACTACAAACAAATTCTTAATAAAAATAGAAAAGATACAATGGCACACACACACACACATTACATAGAGATTTTACCCTAGAAACCCAAACTAGGAAAACCAACAACCTGTTTAGAGCCACACCTCTAATATTCTATTCATCATATTCTTCATTGTTTACAATAAAATATACATATATGATCATGTGAAATCCAAACTCCCAATCCATTGGCATGGATTTGTCAAAATCCCTAATTCCTTAATCAAAATTAGAAAACCATCGACAAAAACTATGTGCCAAAAAACTGCCAAAAATGGACCATTTGTTTTCTTTGGGGCTCCCTCCCCTGAACCCCCACAAACCTCCCATATAGGGGGTGATAAGAACACCAAAAACCCCCTTTTCTCCCATATCAGTGTACAATACATGGGATCAATTTTGAAAATAATATAACACATACCCAATAACGAACAACTGCAACTGATAGAGGGGGTAGCCTGAATAAATGGGTTATTGACATCAAAAAAGGTGTTGATCAATAATAGAAAGAGTACCAAATATTAGTTTGGGGATTTGTACCACCATATAATCTTTGAAGAAAATTTCAAGGAACTATTTGGAAATTGTATTCATAATTCTAGTGAATGGTAGATTGGGTCCCTATCCTAGTAGTTGCACTCGAAGTTGTAATCGACATGAGAAGGGAATCGTAGGACTTTGGACCATGTAACACACTGTCCCCCTAACCCTCTCTTATGATTGTAAGATGTTAAATTTTCTCTTTATCAATTCAACTCTTGTCTATCTCTAAGGTCCATAGATGGATTCTTCTCACCGAGAGCTCTCCAACACCTGTGACCATGCCCAATTTCAATCTCTGGATATAAAGTTATAGCCTCCCGAAGTTTCTAGGACCTCATTATCAAAATCTACCTTATTTCCATGTGGCTTCCTACCACTCATGCCATATGATGTGGCTCTAATGTGGCATCAATGTGGCACCTTCCCCCTAACTCATCGCTCAATGGTTCCAACTTCACAAAACCTTTCTTCTTCATTTTCGAGGTAAATCTCTGAAGAGATATAATTTATCCCAACTACCCCATTCCGATGATGATAACTCTAGCAGTTTCAATCCTTGAATTCAATGATCCTCAGGTGTTGGTGCAACCCAATTTTGAGGAGAATAAAGGAAGTTTTGAAGGAATCAAGACACCATTGGAAAATAGGGAATGTGCTAGAATTATAATAAAATAAGCGCCATAATTAGAAGAAAAGAAACACCGGAATTAGAAAAAACACAACGCTGAGAAAATAAGTTACAAAGTGGAAAAACTATTGTGGAGCAGTTGGAAAGTGGAAAAGAGATGACTTGTAGCAACAATTGGATCTAGGACCGGCCGATATCAAATCAAGAAGAAAGTAGACAAATCTAATCCACTTAGGGTTAGGGTTTTTGTAAGGGTTTTGTCCTAGTTTTGTATAAGTAGAATGTATTAGGATGAAGAGAGAGTGGTTCTCATTTTTGTGGTATGTAGGGTTGTTGTTAATGTTGTCTATTTTGTTATAAGTGTGTATTTTCAAGAGAATGATGCGATCTATGGAGATTGAATGTAATGAAGGAAGGACTATACAATGCACAACACTAGATTTTGTAAGAGTATGAATAAAGAGCCCAAGAAACAAATCTTTGTGGACATAGACCCAGGGGGGTGAACCACGATACATATGTGTTTTGTATGAATGTATGTAGTGTTTCTGATTGTATTTTATTTAGTGATTTTATGATGAACATGTTAAATGATAAAGGAAAAAGCATTGTGCACTAAGAATAAACTAATGGAATCTATAGAATAACACTAGATGAATGAATGTCATAACTATTGTTTAGATCAGAATCTTGTGTTATAGTAGATAAATACTTATCATGGAATACTTGATGCTATAATGATTAATGAAGTATGTTGGTTATATGTTGCGCCAATGGTAAGAGATAGAGTTAGCCTAATATATGGGTATTCGAGGGTTAGCAGTTGAGTGGATCTAATGCCTTTGAGAGAGAAACACATCCCATCCCATGGTTGCATACATATGAGTCCTACGACCCATAGAATCCATCTCGGGTGAGACTGCATAGTGCACTTTGTGCAGTGTGTTTTCTTCAAGTATCCAGAAGGGTCGATGGTCGAAGGGTTGTTGGCAATCTTGTAGTTAGAACCTAGGTCATCCCATAAGAAAACCGACAATGGTTCCATTGTTGGTTGGAACTTAGAAGATTAGATCGGGAGGGATGTATCAAAAAATATAGTGCGAGGATTTAAGAAAGGGGATTCTTTTAGGTTGGAACCCCAAGCAAGCAGAAATTGAAAGATGGTTGATAGTTCATGAACTAGAGTTTTCCCATAAATATAATATAAGCTCTAGGTTTAAACCAAGACAACATTTGGAAAGATACATATTCAGCGAAATACAAGAGAGTTTATTTAGTGAGTTTCCCACACTATTGTAGGAGTGGATAACATGGTAGAAATATACCCATCCGACAAATAGATTTAGATTAGTGGAGTGGATAGAAGAAAGTATCGTGCGGTTGAAAAGGATAAATAATAAATTCACCCGTGCAATAGATTTCTGGCTAGACAACATTGTGGTGGGGTATATCAATGAGTTTGTAGTAGATTAATCAAAGTCTTATAGTGTATCAAAGAAGGTGTTTCTTAAGGTTCCAAGGGGAAGGTACATTAGATCGTTGTACACTTCGATCAAGAGATTATTACATGATAAAGGGGTATTAACCATGGAATCAGACAACTAAACTACCCTGCATGCATGGGGGAGTTAGGTAAACCTAAGGAAGGTATGAGATGGAGGGGGAAATGGATAGAGAAGAGAACAGTAAAGAGAAATATCCCATTATGATGGATCTAGAGGAGATCCAGGAAATTATGCAGAAGGTAGGAACAACGTGCAATGGCAGGCCCTTCTAGTATAATCTCAATAGGAAGAAAAGAGTAGTAGCCGAGAGGGAAGGATTGGAGAGTGATGAGGAAGAGGTAGAGGATCTTCGTGTTATGGAGCACATTGAATAAATACTACACACCACATACGAAATAAATATTAGAGGAGAAGGATCTCATGAGGAAGTATATACCCCTGTCCATATATGAATTAATATAGAACCTACAACCCCATGTACGATTAACACATCAACAAAGAAATAGTTGTTTAGAGAACCAGTGACTGATGGTTAGAGGAATATATGAGATTAGAATAGAAGTGAGGGTACAAGTGGAAGTACTAGTAGAAGTATAGGTAGTGGTACAAGTGGAAGTACTAATAGAAACACCAGTGGGAGTTCAAGTTCGAACAACAATACATAGATAGTAGTACCTCTTGGAGTAGGTACATCACATTCAAAAATGGAAGGCATATCTCCAACAATAAGATTACTAGAGTTTCATGTGGATGGAACAAAAGACCCAGAGAATCACCTATTCATGTGTGAGCGAATATGGGAAGAAAAAAAATCACTGATGAGGCAACAAAAGTAGCACAGTTAGCAATAACATTTAGAAACCACATGTTGGATTGGTACATGAACCTAGAAGTAAACAATCCACAAGGTGCACCAGGAACAATAGCAGAGATCAAGAAGAAATTGATCATGCAGTTTCAGAGGCTGAAATCGAAGGATTAGTTTATGAATGAGATGATTAAGGTTATATAAAAACTAGGAGAATCTGTATGGGACATCGATAATAAGTTCAAGACATTGAAAGGTAAATTGAAGTATCCCATTTTTGACATGCAACACAGACAATTGTTTATAAATTATTTGTTACCACACTTCAAATATCCATTGAGACAACAAAACTTTCAAAACTAGGAAAAGGCACCACAAGAAGCAATGAAATTAGAGTAGATTCATTATAAGCAAGTAGATCCAACTATCGAGGAGTTGAAGAAATATTTGAATAAATTGACAGTGCAATTAAACCAGAATAAAAGTAGGGAGAAAAGAGAAGCAATGTGGTGTACCCTATGAAGATCAGAGGTACATCATAAGAATGAGTTTCCAAAATTTGCACATTACCTGGGAGTAGGTCTACCAAATCCATTTCCTACAGGAGGGCCTTGGTGTGAAATATGCAAGACACATGGGCATGATCCTTATCATTTCCCTATGATGTAGAAGTACAAGAAAAAATCAAAGAGTACTTTCTGTAACTTTTGTAAGTCAGTAGGAAATGAAGAAAAAAATTGTAGAACTCTGGAGTTAATGAAGGAAATAACCTCAGATGCATATAGGATGTAGGATGAGTTGACAGAAGGACATACTGCACCAAAATTTGAAAATGCACAACAATTTCAAGTAGTGCCACAATTTCATCAAACCATGCAGTATAATTAGGCACCACAATATCATCAACATAACATGGATCCATAGGGGAACAAAAGAGGATTCATAGGTAGAGGAATAGGAGTAATGGGAAGAGGCATAGGGCCTATTATCAGACATAATTTTCAACAACAAGGAAAATATGAAAAATAATGTTCTCAACCAACAACAACATGTATGTACTATCACGCAACAAATAACATGACAAAAGAATGCCTGAAGTTAATGAAAAATATTCATGAGAAGAGGAATCTAAACACTACTACATTGGGCACAAATTACGATGGTTTAAAATTTCATCGTATTTTTTTTACTTTTTTTGGACTAAATATACTTTTTTTGGGGGGGGTCCAAATGTTAGTCACTCTAGCGACCAACCTTCCAAGTTGGTCATTTTAACAACGAAAGTTGGTCGGTAAAGTGACCAACACCCAGTTAGTCGCTATAGCAACCAACAATGGCACGTGTGAGAATCAACTGTCATTTACGTCAAATCAATCCTATATATATCTCAGTTATGAAAAATTTTCTATAGTTGCGACAATCATTTTCTACAGTTGTGAAAATCATTCGGGTGTTTTGATGCAATGGTGTTCTAGTTTTTTATGAAATCTTGATTTCAATTCTCTTTCAAGAAGAGAAACATTGAATTGATCATACTCTACATAGCTGATATTTTGAAGGTTAGTACTTAAAAAATTTCCGTGTGATTTAGTAATTTGGTGCTATTGAACTATTTTATGGTTTATTTTCACTCCTTAAATCAAATTTTATGGTTTATTTTAACTCCTTAGAAAGATTTTATGGTTTATCCACTTTTGATAGAGTAAAATGATTAGTGATTCAGCTACAATCACTCTAATTAGATTCAATCACTCTAATTTTGTTCTTATATTTCATGGAACTTATTGAATATCTAAGTATCCTTGCCTTATTAAATTTACATTTAGGATTTCCTCCTTGAGTTGGAAAAGAACCAACTAGAAGTGAAGAGCAGTGGCTTTTTTGTTGATATTGGGCATCAGTACTCTTGTGTATCCCTAAAGCTACCCTATTTTTTATTAGGGACTTAATTTTATATAGTGTGATTTTGGTTGATAATAGATCCACCTCCTCTTATTAATGTTTCATTCTTTTAGGATTCATGTTGTCCCTTATTTTTTCTAAACATGCTGTATAATTTTCATTACAAATATCTAAATATATACCAAATTATTTGAATAGATTTGTATATTGTACTTATAATGTTTCAATGGATTTGTTGTAATAGGTAATTACAATGTCAACTCCAGACGAGAAAAGAGAGATTGTTATGTTAAAGTGGCACATGGTGATTCATGGTGATGGGAAATGTTATTGCCCTTGTTGTGAATGCAGAGGTTTTAGTGGAAGAATACTACCTTTAAAAATAGTTGAAAAACATTGTAGGGAGAATGGGCACATTGAAGGGGGCAATGAATATCGTCCCATGGTAAGTAATTAGTTATTATAGATCTTTAAGGGTATTATACATTAATTGTTTTTTTTTAATTTATCTTTCAAAATAATATTTTTGATATACTCTAACTGTATTTTATTGCTTCCATTGTTTTTATTACAGAAAAAGCATCCTAAGAATGTGATGCCGCCTAGTAGGAGACATTTTCATGGAGATAATACTGAAGAACAAGTTGAACTTAATCATGTGGATAATGGTGATCACGTTATTCCTATGGAAAATGATGATATTAATAATACAGTTGATGATGATGGGACAAATAGATTGATCCAAGACATTTATAATGCTCCAATG
>ML780311.1:660302-701489 GCA_009831015.1 Picea engelmannii
GTTCCATTTGCTAATTTTTGCTCGATGTTTCATTTCCAAATATTTTCTAATTTGTATGTGTGAATGTTTCATTTGATAATATTTGCCAATATTCCATTAGTTCATATATTGTTTTTTCAATATTTCTTGCACATACTAACATTATTCTTGAAATTATGCCAAAGTGGTGATAGTGGCAAAGGCCCTGAGCATAGAAAAGGTGTTGATCGGGGAAAAGGCCCTGTTCCTATCACTGCATCGACCTAAAATGATGAATATATAAGTGATGAAGAGATATTTGATTCTAGAGACCCTTTGCAGACAATAGAATTGTCCCTAAGAAAGGCCAATAGGGAATTCTGGGATTTGGTCGCTGCTGGGGCGGAAACTACTGAGGATTTCCAAAGGATAGCTGAATTACGCGTTAAGATAGCAAATTATGGGGTAATTCATGTCATCTAACAATATCAATTTTTGGTTTTAAATTTTGTAATTTGATATATGCAATTAACACATATTTATCATTGTAGAATTTTGTGAGATCGATGAGAGGGGAAGCGGAAGGTCCTGGTAGCATCAGTGGGACTGCAACAATGAACCCACATGGCCACATATCCACCAGGCTATTTTCCACCCTAAGTGTGTCACCTGATACTAATTCTATGGCTTCTAGGGGTGATGCCACGCCCCCACAACACACTCCAGATCGTGAAGGTGGTGATCATGATCATGGAACTGATCACTCTTCCATTGATTGTTACCCTGGTGGTACACGTTTTCAAAGCACATGAACAACCGAGGTATCAATTTTGGTCGACCAGGACATGGTTCCTCTAAAAATAGTACAACTACCAAGTATTTAATATATGTCTTTATAGAGATTCATGTTATATAATTGTTTAAACAATCACATATTAGTGATATTTAAATTACTAATGATGATGATGTTTTACAGGAAACAATGTGTTCTACAATAGTTTGCATGAATATGCATTAGAACTTTTTGGGCTGACCATTCGACTACGATGGAATCGACAAGATTCCAAACTAAAAATCCTTCTTATCTCCAGACTAGTTGGTGAGTTTGGTGACTCGTTCAATAAGCCGGAAGTCCTAAAAAGGACAGGCAAACATTTGAAACATGTTAGAGAGGCGTATAGGAATAAATTAGTACAGGACCCTGTTGACGAGAAAAATTGACCATCCGTCAACTGGAAGAGCGAGTCTGGTCCAGGGTTGTCTAAATAACCCAAGCCGTTTGGTGTAACTCGTTCTGACAGGTTTAATGGCTCCGTTAGCCAATCTAAGAATCCTAAAAGAAACAAATAAAAGAGAGAAATAACTAACTAATTACTAAACACACTATATATATGTGCATATGTTCAAATGTAACTATAATAGTTGTATTAAAGCAGAGGATATACAAGTCTTGTTTATTTACATGATTTACAAGCTGCAAGTTTTAATCGAAACTTACGAAAATCGATATGAAAAATGATTTCTTCTAGGAAGTAGATAAAGAAAGCACATAAAAATATTTATTGTTTTTCTTTTATAAATTTAAAGAATCTTGTAAAAAAAGTTAATGAAACATGAACATGTGGATAGTCAAAGTTGAACCATACATTCTAGTTTCAATGATATGTAAATGACAGAAAAATACAAAGAAATTATCCTATCAGTGAATTAGTGAGGTGTATCCAAGCATCTGCATGAGTGGTGAACATCCAACTGCCATGTCCAAGAGAGAAATATGCAATGAACCTTATGACTGTTCTAAATAAATTCAGAACATGTATTGGCAGCTTAGGTTTTAATGACAGAAAAGGAAACACAAACATAAACCTGTGATTTCATAATTATACATGATTACAACAAGATAAATCTGGAAGCAATCTATGCATTTTATCATTCAATTTAAAACTCAAAGATAAATCACATTATTTAAATCGAATATATAATCACAACATTTATATTTTGATGAAGCAAATGACAGATGTTATTTATAATATAAACCTCCTACACATCACAGATCATTTAATCTAAAGATATCAGACCTGCACATGTAACAAGATTTTAAAAAAAACATAAATAACAACATTAGAAACAAAAGGCTAAAGCCAAAATGCATATATGTCATTCTATTAAGTTTTTGGAATCACTTGTCCATTCTGTAGTCCTGGAAGAATTTGTTTGGATAATAGACTTTAAAGATTGAAAAAATTAATACATAAATGATAATAATTAACCATGTATTGATAAAAAAGACTAAAGCTATTTAAATCAATGCATAATCAATTATTCGAAGAATAGGAATATATTATAATGAAAATAAAACCATTTTACTTACAAGACAAAAGCCATTAAGCAACCTAGAATTCCATATTCTTCTTTGAAAATATTCATCCATTCTCCCGAAGATTCCAGCCATCCATTACTCCATTTGAAAAGAAATAAAAAGTTTACAAAAGAAATAATATACAAAAGAGAAATTATTAAAATCATCCTCTCCAATTCTTTGATCCCCATGGCTCTGATCTTTCTCATATATTTATAAAATGAATGAACAGTCTGGGCGTCACTATTAATTTCCGCCACCTGAAATTTGCCTCTAAAAGATACCCAAATATCTCTCAAATAGTGCATTTTTTGGGGAAAATATCTAAGAGGAAGGTAAATGGGTCCATTTGGGTTCTGGGTTTTAAACCGTTTCTTCTAATTCCTCACGGTTTGGCTGGAATCAATTCTACAAAATCGTTTGTCTGATCTTGGCGCCTTTCCAAATTTTATCTGTTGTTGTTCATAAAATTATTTGTAGCAATCCAAAATTATTTTTGGATCAATCATCTTTAACGTATTTGGATAATACAATCAAGCCATGATTAGATTCGTATCAAATATTTGATAATAGAAACATGTGAAACAAAAAGAAACCTAAATTAATAACCTAAAAATTGTGAATAAAACAAAATCTAGAAAAATAAAAAATGAATTTAAACTAACTTTAACTTATAAACAAACATTATTTATAATTTGTTTTCAAAAATGATCTAGAAGCTTCAAGTTAATGAAGAAAAAAAGTATTAATTTTAGTTTTTTACAAAATCAAACAAATGATAAATAATTCTTTGATTATTATTATTTTGAAATGAGATGCAAAATGAAAAAGAATTTAATTAATTAATATCACCAAATGATTTCATGAAAATGAGAAACCAACCAAGATATTATTTGATGAAGTATTGAACACATTATTCAAAATAGTCAAGCTTTCTAATGAGCAAAAGAATGAACACATAATCATAATTTAAACAAAAGTAAACATTTGATAAAAATTAACGTTTTTGTTTAAATTGAGATTTTTATGTTCATTTCTAACTTTTGATATATAATCTTGTAATGAATTTATCATACTATAGTGAATTTATTAAGTTTGTCTCAAAGGAAGCCAATGTATGGAACTATTTGAAAAGGTTGATTCTATAGCTCATTATAATTATCAAGATTCTAATAGGGGCCCTTTAAATTTTGTAAAAATATAGGGGAAGTTATTGGGGCCCAACAAATGGCAACTTACTGGGTGAAACAGTTATCTCTGATCTGGTAATATTTCATCTTAGGAAGAAAATAATAAGACTTGAAAAATGATTTAAGCTCCCTGAAATAAATTCACTTTGAGACCATATAGTATTAGGATAAGCTCAATGTTATAACCAGACAATAGAATTTTCTATGCAGGGGATTATAACCTAAAATAATGTCTTAATCAAAGAGTCGCGATGTTTATAAAATAACTTCAATACCGTTGATAGAGCCACTGTTTCCAGCAAACATCCATATCCTCGACAGGGATTTCATTTAACCCACTCAAATGCTTTAATCCCATCCAATAGTTGTATCCACATGATGTATACTTCCATAAAAGTTAATTTAAAAACATATACCTGCTACATCTCGACCTGACATTGCTTCGTTGCCAGCAAACCTATTCAGTACCCTAACAAAGTTGTCTTGGTATCATGTGTGCATTTACCTGCTACCAGCGAGCCTGTTCAGTACCCTGACGGGTTTACACACACTTCCCACACATAAGTGCTTTCAACCCTCTTATGCCACTTTTAAATAATAATACAATTATAGATTTCTTGATGAAAAAGAGAGCGGGGTGATACTGAAGGTTAATTGAAATACAGGTAAATAGTTGACCATGTTATTTATTTGATTACAAAACTGGAAGTTTTATCATGGTTTAGAGATTTTAGATTTCTTTTAAGAAATCATCTAGAGAATGGGAAAGCACTTAAAAGTGATTCCTTAAAAATATGGATGGCGTAAGAAGTTTAAAGATCATCGTAATTATCAAAGATTTAAACCATATCTCTAGTGTAATACTCTAGCAAAGATAATTTGAGGACAAAATGAGAGTGACAATTGACTTAAAAATCAATTGTCTAAGTTATATCTTAATACCAGGACCTCTTTGAACTATTTCAATTTGCTTGAAAAACACAAGTCTTAAAATAAATGCTTCCTTCGACAATAGCTCTTTGATCAGAAATATATTGATTCAAAAAGAAATATAACAAGAAAACTCATTCAAAATAATCAAAGAAAAAAAAAAACACAACAAACCAAATCAAATTTTATTAATGGGATTCAAAATTAGAAGTACAGAAAATCAAAACAACAAAATAAAACTTTTCAGGAAACAATTTTGGCTAGAGATAAACTTGAGTTTTTTGTATCCATTATCATCTCGCTGTAAAATAAAGGAAGAAATAAATCATATAAAATATCATGTGCGAGCAATTTCTTTTCTTAATATAGTGATGCATGAGATGTTACTTTGCCCAAGCATTATTATTAAAAATAAAAGAGACTAAAAGAAAATAGAAAAATCCTTATTAAGATGAGTGCAGTCCTACTCGTGGCACCTTGGGTCAGGGTTGCATTGATAGTTCAAATTTATTTATCTCTTACTTTCTATTTAAAATTTTCATGATGATACTGCGTTTTTGAAAATAAATATTCAACGAAAAGCAAAGAGAAAAAGATTTAAAGTGGACTTCCCTGACAACATTCATATTATGGTTCTCTTGGTGTGCCCGCTTGTGTTTATAACTGCATTATTACACAAATAAATATTGAGAAAGAAAACTAAAAGAAAACTTACTCCTAAACCTATTCTAATTACTAAACAAATAAAAAATACTAAGTGAAGTCATGCTTCCAATGTAGCCATCGAAGTAACTCCAATCCTGCAATAGAAACAAAATCAAATATTACTAACAAGAATGGTAGTATATCAAAAAATAACAAAAATATATCATACTTACCTTTATCATCATCGTTTAAAAACAAAGCAAGCATGACCTGACCATTCTTTTGAAACTTCTTGATGTATGAATCCTCCAACCATTCTGTAATCCGGTCATGATATGAGTCATAATGACATGTAAGAGTGTAAGTAAGTTTGGAAAAATTATCATTATTATGGGGACCTGACATAATTATCAGTCAATGCCAAAATGCCCCATCCTCCTGACAATTCTCCAAGTGTTCAACAATTTCTTCACATGGAGGATCTAAAAAAATCATGTGATGCTTACTTCCTAGATATTTAGGTAGAAACAAAGCAAGCACGACTTTATCTTTATTATGAAGATTTTTTAGATAAGAATCTTCAAGCCATTCTAAGATTCTGTCATAAAAATTAGGATGAAAACTACGAATTTGATAAAATGAATATATCAATGGAGAACACATCATAAGAGGATTCATGACATCAATTAGATTATTGGTTTGAATGCTTCCTTTGATGAGATTGATCGTTTCAAAATGTGAAGCATAAACATTAAAATTCGAACTAATCAAAGAATGAATATGCAATGTAGAATATTCGATTTCCATAAGGATGAGTGCATTGTCTTTTTCAAAAGTAAATCGTGTAAAATCATCTTGCAACATGTCTTTTTTCCATTCAAGTGATGAAAGTGAAAGAGCATCAAATCCGACTTGATAAGTGTTATGTTTGGAATTAGTTTCACCAAATTTTGACATATCGAAAAGATTGGATTGTGGTGGTAAAGAGTAAGATACCATGGGTAAAGTATCAAATCCACCAGAATCTAAGAAGAGATCGGAATATAAAGAGTAAAAGGAATCAGAGATAAGCACATGAAAACAATATCTTGAGCTATGATATTTAACAATGGTATTCTCAAGACATTTCTGTTCATTTTCCTTAAAACTTTCACTCTGTTTTGGTGATAAATTCTTCAACATAATATGATCATCTAAATTTACCTCATTTATGATAGACAATTCAAAACTTTTATAAAAAACATCTAATAATTCATGTTGATAAGGTACGATTTGTAGATGAGGGTTTAAGATTACTTCTTCCAATTGCATATCTACATATCTAATCAGTTTCATTGGAATGTTAGAACGCTTAAGATCATTTTCATAACCTAAGCCTTCTTCAATAACTGAATTTAAATACTGATTAGAGAAAACATTAGGAGAATGAGGACATTCACCTTGACCCAACATCGAATCTTATTCCACGATGGTCGAGGATTGAAAATACAATGATTTAGAGGAAAAACCAATTTGATTGTCAGTGAGAACATTTTCAATAGATTTTACCTCCCTTGCTTGTTCAACATTTTTAGATGGATCCCTCTTATTCTGTGAACACAATTCTTCTTGCAATTGAGTGATAGTATTTATAACTGCTTCATCATTTGCGATCGAATATGACTAGATGCAAGCATCATAGAGGCGATTTAATAAAAATGACATGTCATAAAGATTAAATTTACAAAGAACATGATGGATTCTTGTCAAAAAGCCTTTTGAAGATGAATCACCATTGATTAGCAAAGTCTGAAATTCTTCATATAATTGATTGTAATCATAGATTTCAAAAGCATCTAAAAATTCATCTACAAATTGAAACCAATAAAAAATGTGACATGCTGGAAAGGATTCAAACCAATGTTTGATCCGACCTCTAAAAGTAAAAGCGAATAGTCTACATAAAACTCTTAAATCTGAGATGTCATGTTTGATGCATTTGCACCAAAACTTGTTAAGGTGGTCTTTAGCAGATGTATTGTCTCCACCATCAAAGGTGAGTTTGGACAAGCGAGAGACTGTCTTGTTGGGAATATCAGGTAATGAGAAGTGGAAAGCATGTTCCAACACAGTGATTTGGGGAGCCATGGGAAATTAATAAATTTGAAACAAAGACTCCTACAAGGCCAGCTTGTCAGTCCAGACTGCCTTATAGTGCATTTCAAGATGACACAAAAGAAGGATTTATAAATCTGGAATTATGAAAGGCTAAGGGGTGAAACATTTAATCATTAAATTTACTCATCCCTCCTTCTAGCGCCATTTGTTGACGGGAGAAATTGACCGTCCGTCAACTGGAAGAGCGAGTCCGGTCCAGGGTTGTCTAAATAACCCAAGTTGTTTGGTGTAACTCGTTCTGATGGGTTTAATGGCTCTGTTAGCCAATCTAATAATCCTAAAAGAAACGAATAAAAGAGAGAAATAACTAACTAATTACTAAGCACACTATATATATGTGCATATGTTCAAATGTAACTATAGTAGTTGTATTAAAGCAGAAGATATACAAGTCTCGTTTATTTACATGATTTACAAGCTGCGAGTTTTAATCGAAACTTACAAAAATCGATATGAAAAATGATTGCTTCTAGGAAGTAGATAAAGAAAGAACATAAAAATAATTATTGTTTTTCTTTTATAAATTTAAAGAATCTTGCAAAAAACGTTAATGAAACATGAACGTGTGGATAGTCAAAGTTGAACCATACATTCTAGTTTCAATGATATGTAAATGACAGAAAAATACAAAGAAATTATCTTGTCAGTGAATTAGTGAGGTGTATCCAAGAATCTTCATGAGTGGTGAACATCCAACTGCCATGTCCAAGAGAGAAATCTGCAATGAACCTTATGACTGTTCTAAATAAATTCAGAACATGTATTGGCATCTTAGGCTTTAATGACAGAAAAGGAAACAAAAACATAAACCCGTGATCTCATAATTATACATGATTACAACAAGACAAATCTGGAAGCAATCTATGCCTTTTATCACTCAATTTAAAACTCAAAGATAAATCACATTATTTAAATCAAAGATATAATCACATCATTTATATTTTGATGAAGCAAATGACAGATGGTATTTATAATATAAACCTTCTACACATCACAAATCATTTAATCTAAATATATCAGACCTGCACATGTAACATGATTAAAAAAAACACATAAATAACAACATTATAAACAAAAGGCTAAAGCCAAAACGCATATATGTTGTTCTATTAAGTTTTTGGAATCACTTGTCCATTCTGTAGTCCTGGAAGAAATTGTTTGGATAATAGACTTTAAAGATTGAAAAAATTAATACATAAATGATAATAATTAACCATGTATTGATAAAAAAGACTAAAGCTATTTAAATCAATGCACAATCAATTATTCAAAGAATAGGAATATATTATAATGAAAATAAAACCATTTTACTTACAGGACAAAAGCCATTAAGCAACCTGGAATTCCATATTCTTCTTTGAAAATATTCATCCATTCTCCTAAAGATTCTAGCCATCCATTACTCCATTTGAAAAGAAATAAAAAGTTTACAAAAACAATAATATACAAAAGATAAAGGATTAAAATCCTCCTCTCCAATTCTTTGATCCCCATGGCTCTGATCTTTCTCATATATTTATAAAATGAATGAACAGTCTGGGCATCACTATTAATTTCCGCCACCTGAAATTTGCCTCTAAAAGAGACCCAAATATCTCTCAAATAGTGAATTTGTTTGGGAAATTCTCTATATGGAAGGTAAATGGGTCCATTTGGGTTCTGGGTTTTTAACTGTTTCTTCTAGTTCCTCACGGTTTGGCTGGAATCAGTTCTGCAAAATCTTCTTTCTGATCTTGACGCCTTTCCAAATTTTATCTGTTGTTGCTCATAAAATTATTTGTAGCAATCCAAAATTATTTTTGGATCAATCATCTTGAACGTATTTGGATAATAAAATCAAGCCATGATCATATCTGTATCAAATATTTGATAATAGAAACCTGTGAAACAAAAAGAAACCTAAATTAATAACCTAAAAATTGTGAATAAAACAAAATCTAGAAAAATAAAAAATGAATTTAAACTAACTATAACTTATAAACAAACACTATTTATAATTTGTTTTCAAACATGATCTAGAAGGTTCAAGTTAATAAAGAAAAAAAATATTAATTTTAGTTTTTTACAAAATCAAACAAATGATAGATAATTCTTTGACTATTATTATTTTGAAATGAGATGCAAAATGAAAAAAAAAAAGAATTTAATTCATGAATATCACCAAATGATTTCATGAAAATGAGAAACCAACCAAGATATTATTTGATGAAGTATTGAACACATTATTCAAAATAGTCAAGCTTGCTAATGAGCAAAAGAATGAACACATAATCATAATTTAAACAAAAGTAAACATTTGATAAAAATTAATGTTTTTGTTTAAATTGAGATTTTTATGCTCATTTCTAACTTTTGACATATAATCTTGTAATGAATATATCATACTATAGTGAATGTATTAAGTTTGTCTCAAATCAAGCCAATGTATGGAACTATTTGAAAAGGTTGATTCTGTAGCTCATTATAATTATCAAGATTCTAATAGGGGCCCTTTAAATTTTGTAAAAATATAGGGGGAGTTGTTGGGGCCCAACAAACCCCAAGTGTGAAGGCCCTTTGGTTGTCCCCGAGAGGGAGTGGAAAGAAATTATTCTTGATGCAAGAGAATTAGGGATGAAATAACAAGGGAAGAAACCACCTGGCCCTAGAAGGTAAGAGGTATTTTCAATTTACTATGATGGTCTTTTGTTTACTTTAAGAGGAAAAAAATCAATATCTAACATATCTCAAAATATTGCGTAGACTCCAGGACACTTCCAAGGAAACAAAGGAAACACAAGACAAACACGGCCAACATAAACTGGGCCAAGGTGGTTATGGGAGATTGAAGGCACGGGTTGTAAGTGCCTAAACATTTTACTTTTTTTTTATCATCGTCACTAAATATGTAATTCATTGCAACTAGTGACTAATGATTTTGATATTTCTCAATGAAGGGGGATTTGTTCAATGACCAAGCCACAGAAGAAGATATAAAGGTCGGGTTCACATAGGGTTTTGATGGCGTGGTGGTGCGACGAAGAAGCTTGGGGAAATCCCCATGTGTCTCTCTGGAGGACATGGAAAATAAAATTAAATTAAAAACTTGTCGATTAGTTTTTACTCATTGATTACTTGTAATGTAAAATATATTTTTTATTCATTTAAAATGTAAAATAATGTGTGTCTTTTCCACATTCGCAAGAGAGTAACAATGCTACCAATTCTCCTGATGTACCTACTGAACCACATACCGACCCACATATTGATTCAAGTGATGTTTCCGAAGGACCATTACATAGTGGTATGCGTGCATTTTTAATGTTTTTCCATTTTTCAATGAGTATTAATATTTAGGGTATATTCTGTACTAAATACTTATGTTGGAAGATTGGTTGTTGTCATTGATGTCAACCCTAGTCATGGGTTTTGGACCGCAAGATTGATGAAGGTATTTGTACATGAAGGAAAATTCACATGCAGATACAACACCCATAGATGGATAGTATACATCATGTTGTTTCCGGTGGTATGTGGCACGTCACGTGGATCCTCATGGTTGAGGAGAAATGAATTTGTGAAGATGACAAAGTGAATTGTACATGTAGGCCCTGAAGATAATTAAAAAAAAAGAATTACAAAATAAGAAAGTGTCAGGTCGGCCCTAATGTTAAAAGGAAGTGACATAAATGGTATAAATAAACATCATTATACATTCATTTGATACAAGTCAAATTTCAGAGGGAATAAGAAGTAAAAGAAGGCTGGATTTCAAAGGAGGATGAAGTCTTTTGGTGATGTGTTCTAAGGTATGTTGTTTTCAGGTCATCTTACCATTTTTTCTATAAAGTTTTTTATAGAATGATTCATATGGTGAAATCGCTATGGTATTGAGAATACATATCAAGGTACCTCTGGTAAACAGTTCATCTCTTTATTTGATATAATTGTGGAGATACACTCTGTGGAAGATAGGGTTTGTGACCAGTCCCAAAGCTAGTCAATAAACATGTGTTCCAGGTAAAACAACCATAACTTCTTCATACAGAATCCAAATGAAGTGGGACAACTTCCACTAAAACGAGTACGGACTTTAGTTTCTTATGTGCGAGTTTCATAATTGGATGTTAAATATTGAGCACGGGGCATGCTGTACAAGTTGGGTCTTCTGAATAGACCAAAATTGAATAAAGTCTACCATTCTTTCTATAGCATATTTTTGGGGAGGATTCAAGGAGTGAAAATTGGAGGTGTTTCAGAGAATACATTGAATAATATTATCTATAGAATCATAGTACTCCATGAATTGAATAATTTCATAAATTTAAGAAGTCTCAGGAAGCATTATCAGGTTCTATGTGATGATTGGTTGATGGTGATGATTTAATGTAAAGTTTTATTATCTTTCATATATTATTGGGTGGAAGGAAGGGGCAAGCATGGAGAGTTCAAATCTCTCTTGATATTGGAGGATTGTATCTTCCTCTTGGAGGTGTATCCCTCCTGTTGTTCCCGAGTTTATACTTTAAGGCTACAAAGTATACTATCAAGGCATCCATAAAGGTAAAAAAGGAATAAATTGAGGATAAGAATTGAAGAGGAAGGGTGAAGCAGAATCAGTTTCTCAACTGTCTCTGTCTAGCTTCCCGCTGTTCTTGGATGCTAATATCTCTCTCAATAGCAGCCCATGAATGTTCTAATTCGACCTGGTTAGTTGTTGTTTGTAGGATGGTATTAAATAGGTTCAAAGCAATGCTGGTTTGATCTTGAAGGCCAGGTTCAATGTTAGGTTGTCTGCTATTTGGGACAGTCATGGAGAATAATATTTTATTTAATTGTGAAAGAATTTAATCAAATGTCACTTCAAACTTTTAAGAGATGAGAATAGGAAAAAAAATTTTGAAATTCAAAACACTAACATAAATACATTCGAGGCCATTTCCTGGATTTGCAACAATTTGAGAATTATAAAATAACAAAGAAGTACTACTGAAAAAATATGAGGCTTTAATCAAGAAAGAATCTCATATTGTAATAGATAATAAAGAAGGAAAATGAGATTTCTAATGAAAATTTAAGTATTAAGGTTCAAATGATTCACAGGTCTTAAAATCACTGATAACAATTTCAGAGGAAAAGTTGTAAATAATTTGATATCCAAATCAATCTGAACTATAAAAGATGTTTACAGATAACTTCAAATTGATTATTCATTAGAAAAACATTGAACGAAAAACATAATAAAGTATAGTAAACAGGGTTGAAGAACACATAGCTACAAATTGGCAGGATTCAAAATCTCGTCTGTATCATATATTATGATGGATTGGAAAACTGTTAATACAATCGGCTCTCTCCAAAAAATCAAAAGCCTTTTCTCATTATTTTGAAAATACATGTATAAATCTTCATCAAATATTTTCTCGTTGGTGATTAACCAACTTCCTAAGATTACGGTTACATATATGAATAATGTCAACCGTTTACATTTCTCTTCTATTTTCTAATGATGAAAATATTCAAAAAAATGCTTTTACGTTTGTGTTGATGAACTTCCTTTCTCCACCTCAAGACAGTGAACACACTTTCCCAAAAATTTCACAAAAACTCTCGGAGCATCTAGTATCTCTTTTGCTTCAAAAATGAAGAATCTTTTCTGTAATTTAGGCAAACTATCTTCTATCATCTTCCCTGTGAACTTAATAGTTTGCAACTTTAGGTTCGGTGTCACCATACATTTGTCGATTTCTGTGATATTGATTAATTTAATTTTTGAGATCTCTATCTTCATTTCCTCCAGCTCTTCTTTGAACCTTAGCTAGTGCTTGGCAATGTTAATCTCACCTAATAATCCAGGATAGTCATTTTTTCCAATATTCAATGAAGTCCTTTCTAAGAGATCAAAAATTCCCTGGCAATCATCATTGACATCTCTGGTTATTCTTTTATATTCGGCCAGGTTTGCTTCCCACACTTTAAGTATTACGTCTCCTTTAACCTATTCTGAAATGTATAATTTTTGAATTCTTCCGACTTCTTCCTTTGTTGAGAGGGCTACTGCCTTTTGGAAAGTCGTTCTAGCCACTTTTGCTTCCCTTTCCTTCTGGAAAACATTCTCCAAGGATTTATTTGTTTCTTGAAAGTAACTCTGGACTACTTCATAAATTGACTGCAATGGGTTTAAGGAAGTGATGGGACTTTCGAGCTCTATTGATGTTGTTCCTCCTATCTTTTCTGGAACATCCATAGGGATTTTTGGGGGTGTTTCCAGCTCTTTTCCCTTCTCTGTCTCTGATTCTTTTGTCTGGGAACCCTCTGTGTCTTGGGAAGGTATCTCAATATCCTTCATCTTGCCTTTGGGATTTGCTTTGTCCTTTGTATTTGTTTCAAACCCTGGGGGAGGCCCTTCCTGCTCTGGAGGTGTGGTCAAAACTTCACCTTGTAAACTCTTAGGTAGGCAACTTCGCCTATGGCCCTGGAATGATGTGAATCCGGTCTGTGAGTCAGGTGGCATGGCCTGTACTTTGTTCAGTACTTCTTCATAGGATTTAACATCCTTGAATACATCATCATAGATATATGTTTCATGTTCATAGGCCTTTCGATTACAATGTATAAAATGCCTGCTTATTATTTGATAGGGGTCATACTTTTTGTGCTCAATATCTACTAATTTCACTTCTTCTAATGATTCAACCTCTACCTTATAATGACCTAGATTTAATAAAGAAAATTTCCCAATATGTACAGGGAAAGTTGGCCATGACTTCTTCTGAGCTTCTTTTAGTTCTAACCCAACGTTGCCCTTTACTATCTGATGGGCTACCTCCCTACACACCAATCTGTCCAGTAGGAATTTAGGGAGTGCATGAGGGGGAATGGAACAACCATAAACCCTAATGTAGGAAAACTTCTCCTCAATAAACCAGTCGGCAATTACTTTAATATTTTTTGTGATTGCATCAGAAATGCGAGGGGGTTCGCATCCAAAAAATATTTTATGCATCAGAATTATAATAAAATGACAAACCTCATAAAATTCATCCTTATAATTTTCTTCCCAAAGGGCCGAGTGATATTTATGAATGGGTTTTGGACAGGAAATGTTCCAACTCCAATTCATTAAGGGAAAAGGAGTCATATAACAGATTGCATCCATAATGTATGATGACATGTAAAAGGTTGTTGGTTTTCCCTTTGATTTTACTTCTTTTTATTTTGAGATTTCATGTGTTAGGTTATCTGACAAAATCTTATGCCAGTTAAAAGCATTCCCTTCTAAAGCTTCTTCTAAAAAGGGCACCCAATCTGCATGAAAATGGCAGGGATCTTTTCTCCCGAAAAGTCTACATAGCATAATAGCTACATATACCATGTATTCATTCAAGGATGTTGTAGCGTAAATCCCATGGGCATCAGCTCTAAACTTTGTTGGACACCTCGTCCATTCTCTAATCATATTAGGATATGTCCGGTCTGCCTCAATGCATTCTTTCCTCTGAAACTCTGCTAAAAATTCAGCATTAAAAGTATGTTTAGGATTTGGCGAGAGTTTATACATTACTTGTCTGTGTTCTGGCCTAAATGAGATGACGACAACTCCTTGATCATTTAAGATGATCCTCATCGGGATATCGAACTTTTCTAGGGACCAACTAATCATATCATTGTATGCCACGAGCCGCAGGCATTCAACGATCTTATGAAGCTCTGACTCAGCTATGTCCTGACAATGATTCTCAAAATCAGGATGAGCATTCTAGAGTTCATATTCCAAAAATTCAGAGATTTGAGTCCAAGGTTTAATGGAGTCTATAACATGTGGTGTGGTGTCGGAGTTGATATCTCCTTCCTGTGTATCTTCGCTCTTCTTCGGTGCCTTTTTTGGTGCCATGACTTTACATTGAATTGAAAACCTGTTACAGAAAATGAATGAACGAGCTCAACTAAGTGTTTCTTGTGCTTGATGAAATAAAAACACAGACATTAAAATGATCGCTTTGAATACTTTTAAAAGTGACGGGATTGACACAGCTGACAAGCATTCAAGGCATTTAATGCATAAGATATATTTCTAAGATACGCATTTAATGTCCGTATTTAGGCACCTTTGGATTTTTAAAGAAAACTCGGGACACTTTACTTAATCGAAAAGTGAAACATGAACGAAAACTTAGAAAGAATGATTATCATTAATCATGTTTTGAAAAAAAGGTTAATTAGTGCTAATCATAGATTAAGATTGAAAACTTTGTTTTTGGGGATTTCGGAAATCATGATGTCGAGAAGTATGCCATCGATGAAATCCGATCTCCGAAATTGTGAAATCGGGATGTGTTAATTAAGAATTAAAACTTTTTAGCCAAGTAGTTAATTGAGATTAGACGTTTTCAGGATTTCGGGGATCATGATGACAGGAGAAGTATGTCATCGATGAAATCCGATCTCCGAAATCACGAACGACGGGTTTTTTAAAGACAGGACTTAAACTCATCTTAATTAACTAACTAATCACGATTAAGGCCAAAACAAAATTAGTTTGATTTAACACGAACTATGGATCGGGGTTTCGTGATTAAGGATTTTGGGAATCATGATGACAGGAGATGTGTTATCACTGAACCGCGAATCCCGAAATTGCAACATGATTATCTTAATCCTTAACCTTTCACATTAGAGAATTAATTAATCCGTGTTTTAACTAAGACTTCAATGTTTCAGGAAATCGGGGATCGGGATTTCGCAATTCGATTTGTATCAAAAAATATGTTTTCAGCAAACCCCAAATCCCGAAAATTCTTCAAGCTTAACCTTAAATCCATTAGTTTTAAAACTTATCATGATTAAAATAATTTCATAGAAAAGGTGTCAGGATTTCTTATAATTATATTAAGCCTTTTTGCCTTTTATTTTCCAAATAATTAATTTCTTTGAGAAAAAGGTGTCATGTGTTTGAGATTGATAACGAAACTCATGTTTTGTGAAAAGCCGAAACCCGAAAAAAGAAAATTTAGGCCTTAGGGATAAAAAATTTAAGAACTGTTTCAACATAGGCTCCAACTGGGGACCTCATCTCCTTGTGGGATGAGGAGAACATGTAGACTTAGTTCCTTCATTGGGTTAATGGTGTCAAGGGTTTATCACTGCTGAAACTGCTAAGGAAGAGGAAAAAGAGGAAAAACAAATCATTTTAACTTATGAAAATCCTTTCAAAGTTCTTATTTGTTTTAAACTCAGTTGTAGTCTCCTTCATAATCTTCTCCTTCTCGTCTAAAAATAAGTTAGTATTAAGATGATCAAAGAAATATTAGGAACCTCAACAGATTTGTGACTTTTGTCTTGCATCAATCAAAACAAAACTTATATTTTTAAATGGGGAGCTCTATCTAGACTTGGGATGCTGATCCGGTTTTGAAAAAACTGGTAACTAGAGTAGAGTGGTAAATAAGTATGAAAACCTTACAGATACCTCATATATTGTTTCACTTCCAACGAGCATGTTCAGTACCCCGGTGAAGTTATCTGTCCCTTTTTTACTGAATTTCTTTTCACCGCTTCGAGTGTTAATTATAAATTTACACTCAGATATTGCTTCACTGCCAGCGGGCCTGTTCAGTACCCCGGTGAAGTTATCTATTTCTTTATATTAGATGAGGGAAATCATTTAAATGAATTTCCTTTCATCATCTTTTGGACTAGATGGGGGAAATCAAATATGAATTTCCTTTCACCATCTGTCTTATATTTATCTTATGAATACGAAGCGGGGGCAATCAATGATACTTAATATACCAGGGGTGGTATCTGTGTAAAAATTTGTAATAGAGGTTTTTCAACCTATTTTGATTACTCTAGACTAACCTTTTCTCAACTATCAAAACACCTTAGTCTGTAGAGAAAAAAAGGGAAAGATTAATTTCAGGGGTTTTCTTTTGAGCAAGCTTAAATCCTTAGACAAACTATTAAGAAACCTAGGAGAGTCAGAATCAACCTAAGCATAACCACGTTTATTCAGAGAGTAAGAAATATGAGGACTAGTCTTACTGATTTAGAACTATTTTTCAATTTCAAAAGTTAAGATGTAATCTCTCCTACCTCTATGGGAAACTCGAAAAAGAAAAGGATTCAGAACTGAGGGTATAAAAAGGGAACGTTAAACGATCTGTAAGTCAAAAAATAGAGGTTATAAATTAAACCTAACCCTTTGGACTCTTCTCTTAAATATTTTTACTTCAATTATCTCTAATATTGTTCTAGGTGAAACCCTTAAGGCTTAAGTATTGAAAACGCTTTTTATTTATCTATTCAGCTTATGGGATAAGAAACGCATTTTTTTTGAAACAAAATTTTTGTTTTCATACAATGGACTTTGTTGGAACTCATAACTTTGCCTTACCATTATCAATCTTCTTTTTAAAATAACATAAAATCCTATCTATCACCTATTTTTGGCAAATTTATCTTCTTCTTTCAGGCTGTCTATTTACTATTTTTTCTTGTCAGATTGTTAGCCAGAATCCTGTGAAAGGACAATATAAAAAGTATTATTTTTTTTTTACAGTATATAAAAGAAAACTTAAATAATTTTATTTTATTTTTATTTATTTACAAAATGAAAATAGAGTTTCTAAAGAAAATTATGAAAATAAAAAACAAAACGGTATATACAGTGGAAATTCTGGAAATCAATTATTCCATATAATGTTTTAAAAAATGCCTGTTGACAAGGGCATTCGGAATTTTACCATCCAAATTTTCAAGTAGAAATGAATTTTTTCCTTTAGGAGATGCTACCTTAAATGGTCTGTACCAAATGTGATCAAATTTACCATTTTTTCCCGAATCCTCCTTCTGAGCATCCCATCTCAAAACCAAATCCCCAGGGAGAAATTTTTTGTCTTTGGCTTTACGATCAAATAACACCTTCATGTCATCCTTGTACTTCTGCAACCTTTCATCCACTACCGCCCTATGCTGCTGAACTTCAATCAGTTGGTTTATCCTTCTTTTGAGAGGATTCGGTTCTTCCTTCTCGTCTTGCCATAGTTTCATTACAGGGAGTGCTAGGTTTATAGGCAACACTACATCTGTTCCATATACCATTTGGAAGGGAGAAGTACCGATAGACTTTTTCACGCCTATCCGATTTGGCCACAGAGTGTATTTCAAATGCACATGCCAAGACTTTTTATTTTTTTTTAGCACTTTCTTGATTATACTGAATAATCTCTTGTTTGAAGATTCTTCCAGACCATTTCCCTGAGGGTAGTATGTTGTGGAATGAACAAGCACAATATTATATTTTTGGAAAAAGTTGACTATAGCAATAGACTTAAAAGCCTGCGCATTGTTTGTGACTATCTTTCTAGAACAACCGAACCTAGACAAAATATTTTCTTCTAAGAAATCTATAACCACCGAATCAGTAGCCTTTCTTGTTGGGATAGCTTCCACCCATTTGGTGAAGTATTCTGTAGCAGTCAGGATCCATCTGTGTTGAGCACTAGAATGAGGATTAATTTCACCTATGAAATCTAGTCCCCATTGTTGAAAAGGAGCTTTTGTCTTAACTAGGACCAATGGCATCGATGGGAGTTTATGTTTTCCTGCAAAAAATTGGCAAGGGTTGCAATCTCGTACATTAGCATTGACATCTGGGAAAAGTTTGGTCCAATCATAACCAACCCTCAAGATTTTATATGCCATAGCTCTCCAGGCATGGTGTCCTCCACATACTCCTTCGTGAAATTGACTTATAACCTTTTTTGTTTCCAACTCAAACAGACAGACCAAGAGGAAGGCAAGCGGGTCTTTCCAATATAATCATTTTTCAAAAATACTGTATTTGATTGCATGCAGCTTTAGCGTTCTAGCTTTGGATGGAGACAAGTCACTTGGACATTTCAATGTCAGTAAGTAGGCTACTATGTCCTTGTACCAATTTGATGACGTAAATTTCTCTTTGATTCGGTTTTCAGTTATTTGGTCCTCAAGTTCATTCACGTCTACCCACTCTTCCTCCTCCTGAGAGTTGTTTATCCCAAGACCTATGAAATTGGATTCAACTAAAAGTTTGACTAAGCCTTGCCCCTTTAATAATTTTTTCAGTTTAACCTCCAAGTTGAACTCTTGAATTTTGGCAATCCATCTTCCTCTTTTGCCATCACTGCCTGCTTGAACCAAAATATATTTTACAGATCTAGTGGGTACATATGCAATCACCTTAGAATGTAAAACATACATTCTGAAAGATTTTAACACTTTTACCATAGCATATGCTTCTTTTTCCATTATATTATATCTGAGTTCAACATCTTGGAGACTTTTGCTAAAGAAGGCTATCGGTTGCTCGAAACCTTCTTCGTTCTTCTGAAGGAGTACAGTGGCGAGTGTGTGTTCAGAGGCAAATGAAAAAATAAGAAAATCCTTGAGATAATCGGGGCTCGCTAGTACCAGTGCCTCGCTTATAACCTTCTTGATATGGGCAAAGGATGCTTTAGCTTCTGCTGTCCATTTCACTTCATTGTTTTTCCTGAGCATATCTGTAATCAATTTCACAATTTCAACGAAGTTAGGAATAAATCTTCTCAGAAAATTTATTTTTCCTAAGAATGACTGAATTTCTTTCACATTCCCAGGAATAGCTATTGTATCTATAGATTCAACTCTTTTAGGGTCAATTATAATTCCATCTCGAGATACGATGTGACCCAACAGCTTGCCTTCTTGCATAGTGAAGTGAGACTTCTTAGGATTTAAGGATAGACCAAACCTGCGGCATTTCTCAAATGTCTGTTTGAGATGTATCAAATGATCTTCATCCGATTTAGAAAAAACAGTAAGTTCATCCAAATAGATAACTACAAATTTGTCCCATTCGCCAACGAAAGCGATATCCATTGCGCGTTGAAAAGTAGCACCTGCATTCATCAATCCAATTGACATTTTATCGTACATAAATGTACCCCAAAGAGTGGTAAAGGATGTTTTTTCTTTATCGTGATCACTGACGACAATTTGATTATAACCTGAAAATCTGTCAATCATTGACATCATATTAGCTCCTACTACTTTTTCTAGAACATGGTCCATTTTAGGTAGGGGATAATTATCTTTGAGAGAGGATTTTTTAAGATTTTTTAAATTGACACACAGTCTAATTTCCCTGTTTTTCTTCCTAACCAGGACCAGATTGGCTACCCAATTGAAATATCTCAGTGGTACAATTATCTTAGCATCAAGGAGCTTTTTTACTTCTCGTTCGATAACAGGTAGTAAAATGGGGTTGATTTGTCAGAGTTTTTGTTTAAAAGGTTTGACACTAGGCTTCAGGGGTATCTTATGTTCAATCAAAGAAGTGTCATATGTTTTCAGTTCTTCATATGACCATGTGAAAACGTCTTTGTATTTTCTTAACAACTCCATGTATTTATTTTTATTTTTTGTAGATAGATATTTGGATAGTTTTACCATCCGAGGGTTTTCTTTA
This sequence comes from Picea engelmannii, assembly GCA_009831015.1. Taxonomy (NCBI): domain Eukaryota; kingdom Viridiplantae; phylum Streptophyta; class Pinopsida; order Pinales; family Pinaceae; genus Picea; species Picea engelmannii. The sequence goes on from ML780311.1 coordinate 681,010, forward strand.
GTTCCTATGTTACAATATTCAACCTCCTCTGGTTGGGGCTATAGGGTGGTTTTTGAAGGGATATCATATTGATTGAATAGTCTTTCCAAGGGAATTAGACCCTTGGGAATCTAGTTGTTCTTGAGAATGAGCATTCAGTGATTCACGATTTTATCGTGAAACTCTTTAGAATCCTCCCCCTCCTGCATGATCTAAATGGGATCATTTTGATTTTCTTGATCAGTGTGTGTTTCTGCAAATTCATCTAATGATTCTAGAAACTTTTGAAGTTGCTCATCGTACTCAAAGACCTGCCAATGCTGTATGTTATTTGGTATCAAAGGTCAATGTCTCATTTGTATGTGATACTTTAATTTAAAAGCAGTTGGGGGTGTGAAAGTTGATGCTGCTTTGGCTAAAGCATCAACCTGTTGATTTTCAGACCTTTGGATGAAATGAACATTCATAGAGGAGAATAAGTTCTCGATTAAATCCTAGACACAATTCCTATAGGACCGCAATCTAGGATGCTTGGCCTAGTACTGTCGATTCACCTTTTTTATCATTAACTTGGCATCACCAAAGACTTCGAGTTTCTTTATTTTCATCCTCCTAGCAGCTTCTAATCCTAGCACTAAAGCTTCATACTCGCATACATTGTTTGTACAATCCACATTCCACTGAAGCCTATATGAAAAGGGGATTATAAATTGATCATCAGGAGCCACAAGGAGTGCTCCTGCTCCGGCTCTAAGGAAATATGAGGCACCGTCAAAATACATTTTCCATACACCAGTGCTATATACATTTTTTTTTATTTCTTCTTTTTCAGTTTTTTCTTCTATACAATTTTCGTCTATATCTACTTCAAAATCATCATCAATAGATAGTATACAATTTAATAAGTCTTGGTCAGCAATATAAATGGGATGATTATTTGGGTTGTGTCAATCACCTACCATAAATGCCAACCTAGTCTCTCTGTAAAGATGCGTGTATTGTCCTCCGAAAACTGGAATTGTAGCGTATGTCATGTCTAGCTGGAGAGATCCTCCAGGATTGGTACCCAATGACCTAGATAATAGCATACCATACTTTGGAGGTATGTCAATGACTACTACATCCATAAGAATGCTTTTAGCAGGTATTTGAGCCAAACCTACCACTAGGTCTTTAATCATACCTATGCATTTGACTTTCCTTGAATCAAAAGAATATAAATCACCATAGGGCCTTGTGATTTCAAGACCAAGTTTTTCCATAATTGCCTTTGGCATCACATTGTGGGAAGCTCTAGAATTCAGCATACAGTTATGGAGAAGGTGGTTAAACAAGGTTAACGTGAGATAAAAGGGGGCCACAATGTCTCTCGCACCTTTGAAGTGTGGACCAAAGACTATGTTTGTCTTGTCATCTTCTAAGTTAATGACATCAGCCTGGATTTCATCTTTGGAAAAGTTAATCATCTTGGCGATTTGTTTTCTGTATATGGGAATATGAATTTTGATTTTATTTATTTCGTTTTCCAAATTAAAATTTCCTAGGGTCTTGTCCTTTTCTATATTTGGGGTCTCCATTCCTTTCTTTTCAGCTTTTCTTTGTTATGTGGACTTGTTTTCATTTACAGGAGCTTGTGTCTTCACAAGGAGTGTTTCTACTGGCTCTGACTGGACAGGTTCCATATCAGCTGTGTGTTTTTTTGTAGGTTGTTTATCAGCAACTTTTGGAGTCACCTCATCGGTTTCACCTCTTGGCAAGATCTTTTTTGTCGAAACAGTTGGGAAACTTTTGTTCCTTGGTCTTAAATTATATTTTCACTGTATTTTGGCTATGATATCATCTGCGATATCTTGATAGGTGAAATCTTCAGACATATTGTTGCTAACATTGTCTTCCAATGTAATTTCTTTATTTAAGGATATTTCGTAATCTTGTCTCGATAAATAAGGTGATTTATTATCGTCACCAAGATTATTAATATCCTCATCGATCTCTTCAGAATCTCCTAGATCTTCCTCTCCAATGAAGTTTTCACTTTTGAAGGGGGTTGGAATTTTTTGGTCTTCATTTTTAATTATTTTTTGTGGGACCTGAGGATTAGGATTTCTTCTAAAATCTTTCCTGGGGAAATTATCTCTTTTCAATTTCTCTAGTTCCATTTTTGAGATCTTGTTTGAAAGTTCTCTAATTAACCTTTCCATCTCGTCTATTCTATCTCCTGAGGATTTCCCCGATCCTGAAGATCCACCTTGTTCTTTGAATTTCCTATTTTCTTTGTTTCCAGTTTCTAATTTTTCTTTTAATTTCCCTGATGCCATCATGTTTGATTCAATCTCAAGTGCATCATCCTGCATTTTCATGAGATATGTTGATCTTCTTTCTCTCAATAATAAGGTGAAGTAGGGATCAAAAGTGCCAGCAAAAGTCACCTTTGTTGCGGGTTGTGAAGGTTTAAACTCAACTGGGATTTTATTATACAACTTGTTGAACCTTTGTGTGAATTTTAGAACTGATTCGGAGTTTTTCTTTCTAAGGGCTCCAAATTTAGTCAAGTAGTAGAGGTGTTCCTTCCTTTCTCCCCATTGTCTAATAAAATTAGTTTCAAGTTCTTCATAAGATCTTAAAGATCCAGCTGCTAAGTATCAGAACCAGGTCCTCACCTATCCTTAGAAAGTCTGAACGAGGAGTCTAGAATAGACATCTTCGTGTTCTATTCTGAGGATGTCAGCAAATTGGTCAAAACTTTTTATATGTTCTTGGGCAGTCAGATCCCTTTCCCTTGTAAATTTTGGAAGACTTTTTATATAATTTTTGGGGAGATCATGTAGAGGAACGAGAAGGACAAGGGGAGCATATCTAGCAGCTACTTTAGCGAAGATTCTAGGAAGCGATACTTGACCACCCGCTGGTCCTCCAGGGGCACCACCTCCAGCTCCAGCACCTCCTTATGCATCCATGGTTAGATTTGAGGCTGAAGCTCAGAATGTGTGAGGAGAAGATTCTCAGAAATATAGGGAGGAAACCTCAGGAAAAGAGAACGTATCATATGAGAGGGGAAGCGAAACAGATCTTTCAAGCATTTCTGAAATGTTTAAGTGTGTAAAGTCAGGTTGACATATAGTATGTATGGGTAAAAAGACTTGTTTAAGTGATTTTTGTGATTTTAAAATCTTTTCTGTATCGGAGACTGGCGAGGTCTGCTTGTTGTCAGGGTTTTTTCTGGTCTTCTTTCAGCTAATAGCCAGTTTAGTTATCGTGAAGTCACCAAGTGAAAAATACTAGTATACTTAGAAGGTTTTCTATCCTTTTTCACTATCAAAGACAGAAGATATCAATGTCGTTCTTCCCAGGGAAAACATTCGTTTCTTCATTCCCCGGCAACGACACCAAAAAGATGTTGTTCCTGAGTTTATACTTTAAGGATGTAAAGTATACCCTCAAGGCATCCGTAAAGGTGAAAAAGGAATAACTTGAGGATAAGAATTGAAGAGGAAGGGTGAAGCAGAATCAATTTCTCAACTGTCTCTGTCTAGCTTCCCGTTGTTCTTGGATGCTAATATCTCTCTCAATAGCAACCCATGAATGTTCTAATTTGACCTGGTTAGTTGTTGTTTGTAGGATGGTATTAAATAGGTTCAAAGCAATACTAGTTTGATCTTGAAGGCCAGGTTCAATGTTAGGTTGTTTTCTATTTGGGATAGTCATGGAGAATAAGATTTTATTTAATTGTGAAAGAATTTAATCAAATGTCACTTCAAACTTTTAAGAGATGAGAATAGGAAAAATGGCTTTGAAATTCAAAACACTAACATAAATACATTCGAGGTTGTTTCCTGGATTTGCAACAATTTGAGAATTATAAAATAACAAAGAAGTACTACTGAAAAAATATGAGGCTTTAATCAAGAAAGAATCTCATATTGTAATAGGTAATAAAGAAGGAAAATGAGATTTCTAATGAAAATTTAAGTATTAAGGTTCAAATGATTCACAGGTCTTAAAATCACCGATATCAATTTCAGAGGAAAAGATGTAAATAATTTGATATCCAAATCAATCTGAACTATAAAAGATGTTTACAGATAACTTCAAATTGATTATTCATTAGAAAAACATTGAAATAAAAACATAATAAAGTATACTAAACAGGGTTGAAGAACACATAGCTATAAATTGGCAGGATTCAGAATCTCGTCTGTATCATATATTATGATGGATTGGAAAACTGTTAATACAATTGGATCTCTCCAAAAAATCAAAATCCTTTTCTCAGTATTTTGAAAATACATTTATACATATTCATCAAATATTTTCTCGTTGGTGATTAACCAACTTCCTAAGATTACGGTTACATATATGAATAATGTCAACCGTTTACATTTCTTTTATAATTTCTAATGATGAAAATATTCAAAAAAAATCTTTTACGTTTGTGTTGATGAACTTCCTTTCTCTGCCTCAAGACAGTGAACACACTTTCCCAAAAAATTCACAAAATCTTTGGGAGCGTCTGGTATCTCTTTTGCTTCGAACATGAAGAATCTTTTATGTAATTCAGGAAAACGATCTTCTATCATCTTCCCTTTGAACTTAATAGTTTGCAACTTTAGGTTTTGTGTCACCATCCATTTATCGATTTCTGTGATATTGATTAATTTAATTTTTGATATCTCTATATTCATTTCCTCCATCTCTTCTTTGAACCTTAGCTGGTGCTTGGCAATGTTAATCTCACCTAATAATCCGGGACAGTCATTTTTTCCAATATTCAATGAAGTCCTTTCTAAGAGATAAAAAATTCTCTGGCAATCATCATTGGCATCTCTGGTTATTCTTTTATATTCGGCCAGGTCTGCTTCCCACACTTTAAGTATTACGTCTCCTTTAACCTGTTCTGAAATGGATAATTTTTGAATCCTTCCGGCTTCTTCCTTTGTTGAGAGGGCTACTGCCTTTTGGAAAGTCGTTCTAGCCTCTTTCGCTTCCCTTTCCTTCTGGAAAACATTCTCCAAGGATTTATTTGTTTCTTGAAAGTAATTATTGACTACTTCCAGATTCAAAAACACTTTCTGATGTTCTTCTTCTATTTTCAAATGTATTCCCAATGCTTGTGCCCTGAAAATTTCAAGTTCTACTACTTGATTAGTAATAGAACTAATTTTATCTTGTAATTGTTTATTTTCTTCTTCCTGCTTTTGGACATGTGCCTGTGTGACCTGTATTATCTATTTTGCCTCTTCTAAGTCTGTTTTCATTTTCTGAATTTCTTGAATATATTTTAGTCTAGCTTGTTCTAGACCCTTTTGTATTCCCCAACTGATATTTCTCTCAGTTTCTTTCAATTTGTCTCGTAGCTGAGTTATTGTTTGGTCTTTTTGTTCGAGCATGGTTGTTAAACTACCAACATAATATATATTTGTTGATGCTATAGCACCCATCGTACCTGTTAACTCTGTAGAAAATTCTCCATCTTTAAGCTTCTTTCCATCTATAATGACCCTATGTTTTTTAATCATCTCCTCTCCTCTTGGATGAATTTCCTGTTTCAAGATTGCTCTTCTCTTTTTACTGAAAAAATAATCTGATGGAGGGATCTCATCCCTTGAAATTGGCTTTAGATCACTAACATACAGAGCTCCTTCATGGGGGGTTCCATAAGTTGACTGCAATGGGGTTCAGGAAGTGATGGGACTTCCAAGCTTTGTTGATGATGTTCCCCCTATCTTTTCTAGAACATACTTAGGGATTTCTCGGGGTGTTTCCAGCTCTTTTCCCTTCCCTATCTGTGATTCTTTTGTCTGGGAACCCTCTGTGTCTTGGGAAGGTATCTCAGTATCCTTCATCTTGCCTTTGGGATTTGCTTTGTCCTGTGTATTTGTTTCAAACCCTGGGGGAGGCCCTTCCTACTCTAGAGGTGTGGTCGAAACTTCACCCTGTAAACTCTTGGGTGGGCAACTTCACCTATGGCCCTAGAATGATGCGAATCTAGTCTGTGATTCAGGTGGCATGGCCTGTACTCTATTCAGTACTTCTTCATAGGATTTAAAATCCTTGAATACATCATCATAGATAGATGTTTCATGTTCATAGGCCTTTATATTACAATGTATAAAATGCATGCTTATTATTTGATAGGGGTCATACTTTATGTGCTCAATATCTACTAATTTCACCTCTTCTAATGATTCAACCTCTACCTTAGAATGACCTAGATTTAACAAAGAAAATTTCCCAATATGTATAGGAAAAGTTGGCCATGACTTCTTCTGAGCTGCTTTTAGTTCTAATCCAACGCTGCTCTTTACTCTCTAATGGGCTACCTCCTTGCACACCAATCTGTCCGGTAGGAATTTAGGGAGTGCATGAGGGGGAATGGAACAACTATAAACCCTAATGTAGGAAAAATTCTCCTCAATAAACCAATTGGCAATTGCTTTAAGATTTTCTATGATTGCATTAGAAATGTGAGGGGGTTCGCATCCAAAAAATATTTTATGCATCAGAATTATAATAAAATGGAAAACCTCATAAAATTCATCCTTAGCATTTTCTTCCCAAAGGGCCGAATGATATTTATGAATGGGTTTTGGACAATAAATGTTCCAATCCAATTCATTAAGGGAAAAGGAGTCACATAATAGATTGCATCCATAATGTATGCTGACATGTAAAAGGTTGTTGGTTGTCCCTTTGATTTTGCTGCTCTCTAGTTTGATATTTCCTGTGTTAGGTTATCTGACAAAATCTTATGCCAGTTAAAAGCATTCCCTTCTAAATCTTCTTCTAAAAAGGGCACCCAATCTCCATGAAAATGGCAGGGATCTTTTCTCCCGAAAAGTCTACATAGGATAATAACTACACATACCATGTATTCATTCAAGGATGTTGTAGCGTAAATCCCATGGGCATAAGCTCTAAACTTTGTTGGACACCTCTCCCATTCTCTAATCATATCAGGATATGTCCGGTCTGCCTCAATGCATTCTTTCCTCTGAAACTCTACTAAAAATTCAGCATTAAAAGTATGTTTAGGATTTGGCGAGCTTTTATACATTACTTGTATATGTTCTGGCCTGAATGAGTCGACGATAACTCCTTGATCGTTTAATATTCTCCTCGTCGGGATATTGACCTTTTCTAGGGCCCAACTGATCATATCATTGTATGCCATGAGCCGCGGGCGCGCAACGATCTTATGAATCTCTGACTCAGCTATGTCCCGACAATGATTCTCAAAATCAGGATGAGCATTCTGAAGTTCATATTCCAGAAATTCAGAGATTTGAGTCCAAGATTTAATGGAGTCTAGAGCATGTGGTGTGGTTTCGGAGATGATATCTCCTTCCTGTGTATCTTCTCTCTTCTTTAGTTCCTTTTTCAGTTCCATGACTTTACACTAAATTGAAAACCTATTACAGAAAATGAATGAACGAGCTCAGCTAAGTGTTTCTTGCACTTGATGAAATAAAAAAATAGACATTAAAATGCTCACTTTGAATACTTTTAAAATTGACGGGATTGACATAGCTGACATGAATTCAAGGAATTTAATATAGAAGATATATTTCCGAGATACGCATTTAATGTCTGTATTTAGGCACCTTCAGATTTTTAAAGAAAACTCGAGACACTTTACTTAATCAGAAAGAGAAACATGAACGAAAACTTAGAAAGAATGATTATCATTAATCCTGTTTTGAAAAAAGGTTAATTAGTGCTAATCATAGATTAAGACTGAAAACTTTGTTTTTTGGGATTTCGAAAATCATGATGTCGAGAAGTATGTCATCGATGAAATCCGATCTCCAAAATCATGAAATTGCGACGTGTTAATTAAGACTTAAAACATTTTAGCGAAGTAATTAATTGAGATTAAACGTTTTTGGGATTCCGGGGATCATGATGACAGGAGAAGTATGTCATCGATGAAATCTGATCTCCAAAATCGCGAAATCGTGATGGGTTTTTTAAAGACAGGACTTAAACTCATCTTAATTAACTAACTAATCATGATTAAGGCCAAAACTGAATTAGTTTGATTTAATACGAACTATGGATTAGGGTTTCATGATTCAGGATTTCGGGAATCATGATGACAAGAGATGTGTTATCACCGAACCGTGAATCCCGAAATTGCAACATGATTATCTTAATCCTTAACTTTTCACATTAGAGAATTAATTAATTCGTGTTTTAACTAAGACTTCAACATTTTGGGAAATCGGGGATTGGGATTTCGCGATTCGATTTGTATCAAAAAATATGTTTTCAGCAAACCCCGAATCCCGAAAACTCTTCAAGCTTAACCTTAAATCCGTTAGTTTTAAAACTTATCATGATTAAAATAATTTCATAGAAAAGGCGTTAGGATTTCTTATAATTCTTTTAAGCTGTTTTTCCTTTTATTATCCAAATAATTAAATTCTTTGAGAAAAAGGTGTCGTGTGTTTGAGATTGATAATGAAACTCATGTTTTGTGAAAAGCCAAAACCCGAAAAAACAAAATTTAGGCCTTAGGGATAAAAAATTTAAGAACTGTTTCAACACCTCCCTTTACATTTGGAAGTTGTAGCTACCTTTGGAAGTCATTACTTCCCTTGAACAATAACTATTGATTATTTCTCATATATTGTGCGTGGTGTATTGTGGTGTATTGGTGTAACTCTTATACTATTGTTCATTTCTCATTGGATATAGTTGAATGGTTTAAGTATAAGTTGAAAAAGGTTTTAAATTGTACTTGATCTAATTCACCCTCCTCTCAGTATCAACAATTGGTATCATAGCAGGTTGCCTTCAAAACAATTTAACCACTGTGTTGGCGTTGGAAGTCACTCTTGGATTGCAGTAGGAGCAGAGCCCGATGCCCATCAGTTTATGTCACGATTTTTTTATAGAGGGTGATCAAGTGGAAGAAAACTCAGAACAATATCACTCTAACTCTGAAACTAGGTTGGACATGCACAGGTAGGTGAGGTCTTAGTTAAACTTCAAACAGTGAGTTTTAGTAAGGGTGAATAGGAGGAAGACTTCTGTGAGGAAAAGCTGAGGGCTAATGTAGGCATCAAGCTTCTAACAACCTGTAGAAGAAAAAATTGAATGTGAGAACTTCTTACGCTCAAATGTAGGAAACACTGGAGAATATAACGGTGTTATAATAAATACTTTATCTTAACATAGTCACAGTAATTCACGTGAATCAGTCGATCATGAACTCTCTCAGTATGAGGTGAAACTAGATGGGATAAGAAACTGTTTGTTATAAAGCAAGAAATCTCACATACAGATACACAACCAGAGAACTAGATCGTCTATTAAAACTTTATAAACGGGAGCTTTGCTCTACCATTGATGCTTACAAAAATAGAAAAACTGAGTATATATACTTAGAAAAATTTGCTCAATAGAGGCATGCTCGAACCTCCAAGGTGTGGCATCTTTTTAGTCAAACCTGGACATAAATACTTAGTCAAACACCACCTTAACTCAGCATGGCTCTTGCAAGGGGGGGACCTGCACATAAGGGTACCACGGGTTGATTTCTCCAGGCCTCCCATACCTTCCATTTATGGCTCGAGCTGAGGTTTCACCTACCTGCTCGATTTTCATTAACTGATTCCCCAGAGAGTGGTTGAGACGATACCCTCAGGAGAAGACCACACCTACTATCTAAGGCTCGAAGGCTAGCCTCCCTTTCCTCTGGCACCGCCCTCAATGTAACCCAGGGCCATGACCTTGCGCCTCTCTCCAAGGGCACTTTGACATTTCTTCTTTCGGGGATTTCTTCTTCCCCTGCCTTCAAATTTCCTGGTGCCCAATCTTGTGAAACGGCCTTCCAGGATCAACGATTGGATCATCTTTAAAACTGACGGCCACGATCATTTTTCCTTGAACACATTGGCTCCGCGTCCCTCATCTGCTTTGTCCCTTTCCATACGACCCAGTGCTATGACCGTGGGCCAGCACCCAGAGGTGCCTTCGACACTTCATGTTTCATGGATGGGAGGGAGTTGATCCTTGCTCTTCAAAGTCACGATGGGCGAAGTGGCGATAGAGCCCAATCATGCGCCACATGTCCCTCCTTGATCGTACGACCCTGAAATTCTTCGACGATATTGTGGGCCTGAATCCTGGATGCCTTTAGCACTTTGTGTTTCGTGGATGGGAGGGAGCTGATCCTTTCTCTTCAAAGTCATGATGGGAGAAGTGGCGATAGAGAACAATCGTGCGCCACATGTTCCTCCTTGATCGAATGGCCCTGAACTTCTTCGATGATGCTGTGGGCCAAAATCCTGGCCGCCTTCGGCACTTCACGTTTTGTGGATGGGAGGGAATTGATCCTTTCTCTTCAAAGTCATGATGGGAAAAGTGGTGATAGAGCCTAATTGTGCACCACGTGTCCCTCCATGATCGAACGACCCTAAACTTCTTCGGTGATACAGTGGGCATGAATCCTGGATGCCTTCGACACTTCGCATTTAGGGGATCCCAGCTACAAAGAAAAAGTGCTTCATGGTCGCGATGGGCAAAGCTACGATAGATCCTGATCGTGTGCCACATGCTCCTCTGGGATGGACGGATTGGATCATTTCGGTGAGATTGCAGGCCCGATTCCTATGCTAAACATGCCGTAATTCCATCGGCCACAAATATCCACCGACCGACGATTTTCTTCATCGATTGATCCTCGTTGTCGGACACTGGGTCGTGCATCTGCTAACATTTTAAGCTTGAAATTGAGATTTTATGCACTACACGATGTACTCACGGCCGCATCCTTGGACAAAATTCCTTTGTTGGACTTTTAGGCATACTTCTTTGCATCTTGGGCTACAGGCTCAAAGGAGAGAAAACAACCCACCCCTCTTAATCAAGAATTAATGTTAACATTAGGCTCCATGGGGGATAGAGTCATCCCTGTGATGATCTAAGAACTCATTTGTAGCTTTAGTGCCTTGCTATTGGGATACAGAGTCATTTACTAAGCCGAAAAATAAAAATAAAAATAAACAAAGAACCAAAGGACAATATTTACAAACAAAGGAGTCATCTAAGGCTCAAACAAAACATTTCTTCAGAAAATGCCCATTTACTGGGCTATTAAAAACCTCCTCACCCTCCAAATCCTGCAACCTGTATGTGTTATTTGAGAAAACCTCAGAGATTGTGGGGACCGATCCATAGGGAATCAAACCTGTTTTGTTTTCCCTTATCCTATCTAGGTGCATCCCACTTAAGCACCAAATCCCCGATCTCAAACTCCTTCTTCCTGGCCTTCCTGTCAAAGGCCTATTTGACCTTATGTTGATGACTAGGAGTTGTGTCCATCACATGTTTCCTAATATTTTGTACTTCCACCATCTGATGAATCCTTCTGACCATATGATCCGTCTCTCCTTCATAATTTTGAAATAACTTCGCTATAGGTAAGGCGAGCTAAGTGGGAAAAATCACCTCTGTTCCATAAACCAGCTGAAAATGTGAGGTGCCCAGGGACTTCTTCATTGTCACTCAATCGACCCATAGAGAAAATTTGAGCTTTGAATCCCAAGCCCTCTTATTGTCTTCCAATAATCTTTTAATGATCTTTATTAGGATTTTATTGGAAGATTCTTCCGGTCCATTTCCTTGAAGATAATAGGGGGTGGAGTGAATTAGCGAGATCTCGAACTACTCACAGAACTTAATCAGAGGCTCAGATTTGAACGAAGTAGCATTATTAGTGACAATCCTGCTGGGACAGCCAAATCTGGCTATGATATCCTCCAAGAAGTCATTAATTACTTTGTGTGATGCACTTCTGGTGGGGGCAACTTCTATCCACTTGGTGAAATAGTCTGTTGCAGTCAGGATCCATCTGTGTTGGCCACTTGAGGGGGGATGGATTTCTCCAATGAAGTCCAGCCCCCACTATTGAAAAGGTGTTGAAGCCACTATAGGATTTAGTGGCAATGGTCTAAGCTGCTGCTTTCCTGAGAACCTTTGACATTTGATGCAAGTTCTGACTTCTCTGCAGACATCGGCGAATAAGGTGGGCCAATAGTACCCAACTCTGATAATTTTGTGAGCATTGGTATTCCAAAAATAATGTCCTCCACAAAGGCCGCTATGGAATTCAAATATTACCTTCTGGGATTCTTGTGGGTTCAAACACCTCAGCAACACCCCTAGAGGGTATCTCCAGTACAAGACTTGGCCAATGAGGCAATATTTGACCACCTTGAGTTTTAAAGATCTTGCTTTACTTTTACCCATTCCATCAGGGGGCTTCAACTCCTGCAAAAAGTACAAAATGTCTCTATACCAGGCGCATTCTGTTAGTGGTGAGTCGTCTTGAGAGCTTTGGCTAGGCAACTCATCTTGCTGAGTTCCTGAGCAAGTATTGATCCAAATCACCCCCAAGGCTCTGCAACTGGATTCAACCAGTAGCTTGGCTAAACCCTGCCCCTTAACCAACTTGGTGGGATTTATTTCCAGTTCAAACTCAAGGATCTTAGAAATCCATTTACCTCTTCTCCCATCTATGTCAGGCTGTACAAGGATGTCCTTCACAGAGGCTGAAGGAACATATGCGGTCACTCTTGAGTGCAAGACATAGACTTTGAAAGCTTTGATAGATTTCACCAAGGCATAGGCTTGTTTCTCCATGATTTCATACCTGATTTCTACATCTATCAATGATTTACTAAAGAAGGCAATGGTTTTCTCTCGTCCTTCCTTATTTTTCTGCAATAAGACCATTGCTACTGTATCAAAAGAAGCGAAAGAAAAAACTAGGAAGTATTTGGAATAGTCAAGACTGATCAGCACATGTGCCTCAGTCAATGCCCTTTTTATTTGGACAAAAGATTCCCTGGGTTCAGCGGTCCATTTCACTTCATTTCCCTTTCTGAGCATGGTTGTGATGTGTTTCACCAGTTCAGCAAAATTTGAGACGAACCTCCTCAGAAAGTTAATCTTTCCTAAGAAGGCCTAGACTTATTTCTTAGACCTGGGAAGTGATAGGGTCTGAATTTCCTCTACTTTGTTGGGATCAATTCTCACTCCTTTTGTTGATACTATATGGCCTAACAAATTTCCCTCCATCATAGAAAAAAAATATTTCTTGGGATTTAGGGAAAGACCAAACCTCTGGCATTTCGAGAAAACTTTCCATAAGTGATAGCAGTGCTCTTTATCAGAGCTGGAGAAGACTGCGATTTCATTCAGATAGATCACCACAAACTGATCTCTCTCTCCGATGAAGTCTATGTCCATGGCTCATTTAAATGTTTCTCTTGCATTCATTAGTCCGAAAAACATTTTGGCATACATGAATGTGCCCCAAGGAGTGGTGAAGGTTGTCTTTTCCCTATCCTCAGGCATGACCGATATCTGATTATAGCCAGAAAATACATCAATCATGGATATCCTAGATGCACCAGTTACCCTCTGCAATATGTGTTCCATATTAGGTAGGGGGTAATTGTTCTTTCTTGAGCTTCTGTTCAGGTTCCTGAAGTCGACGCAAATCCTAATTTCACCACTTTTCTTCCTTACCGGGACCAAATTGGCCACCCATTCGGAATATCTCAAAGGGACAATGATTTGGGCATCTAACAACTTCTTCACTTCTTTTTCCATGATAGGCAGCAACATGGGATTTATCTGTCTTATCTTCTGCCTAAATGGACTAGCCTCTTCCTTCAGTGGGATCTTGTGTTCAATGATGGATGTGTCATATGTCTTGAGGTCTTCATAGGTTCATGCAAACACATCAGCAAATTCTCTTAATAACTCGGTATATCTGGCCCTATGTTCTCTGGTCAAACTTTTCGACAACTTGACAAACTTAGGCTCCTCCTGTGTGCCAATGTTGCACTCAGCTGTGTCAATATCTTCATCTCAAACCCTACCCTTTAATGCCACATCATTCCCATCGAACAATCTTTCTAAAGGGACTATTCCCCTCATAATGTGATTGCTAGGTAGCTGAATAATCTAGTGATTAACAATTTCATTTAAAAACACCTCAGGGTAAGGGTCACCTTCAAGGTCAGGATCCTGATCAATGTGCAATGCAGAAAATTCATCAACAGATTGGAGAAATTTTTTGATTTCAAGATCATCTTCGAATACCTTCCAATGCTTGACATTGTCTAGTACAGAGGGCCTATATTTTATCTCAACATTATATTTGACCATAGACAACAGAGGGATCTTGAACCGGCTAGCTGAAATGGATAAAGAATCGACCAAAGCATTTTTCTCCCTTGGAATAAAAGAGATGTTGAAAGATGAGAAAAAATTGTCAATCAAGTCCCATACCTCCTCTTTGTAAGTTCTGAGCTGAGGATGCTTAGTCTGGTAAGCGTTTTTGACTTGCTGGATAATCAACTCAGCATCTCCAAATACTGCTACTCCCTCAATCCCCATTTCTTTTGCAGCCCTTAAACCTAGAACAAGAGATTCATATTCTACCACATTATTAGTTGTTTCAAATTCAAGCTTTTATGACAGGGATATGGCTTCCTGACAAGGTGACACAAAGACCACTCCAGCGCCAGTGTCTTCGCTAGAAGAAGCTCTGTCGAAAAACATTTTCCAAATAGAGGTGGTTGGAGGAGGTGTCCTGTGATCAAATAAGGGCTTCTTTCTGATTTGGAAAGGGGCTTTATGAGAGAGGGGAGTGACAAGGATTTATCCCTCCAATCCCATACCAGGAGGGGAAAACTCAGCAGGAACACTACCGAAATTCAAGAAATGAGAAACTTAAGAAAAAGGTCTTCTAGGAAGATGAGGAGAAGAAAATGGAGTTTCTATAGAAGGAGATGGTGGATTACCTGGTTCGGCGGGTTGGAAAATGTTTAACAGGTATCATATGCTTGTCATTGATGGAAAGAACAACAATGAAGATGGCATGGATATAGGAAGAGTGTAAAAAGGATTGTTGGCATGTTGTACACGCAACGTAGACTTGTCATTGATGGAAAGTATAGTAGTGATGTTGGATTAAGTATAACAGTGAATATGGTAGGATCAGAGTGTGCATGTGAAGACTCTGCAGAGGCGTAGAAGTCCAAGAATCCCTTGGGGATTTAGAAGTGAAATCTCTGGAGGAACAACGTCGAGGAGAATGCGCGCAGCAAAGCTCAAGATACGGGGGTTCGCAGAGGATAAGGAAGACAACGATTGAGAACCATTAGATTTGGTGCAGGGTCACCGACAGCCATCATATCTACAAAAACTGTGAGGGAGATAAGCCTTGGGAGCAAGAAGAGAAGTCCCGACACGAGGAGTTGTCATCAGGATATCATCCATCGGGAGATCAGAGTTCTCAAGGTCGTGAGAACCGGGATATTGAAAGTCTCGAAATACCGACATAATCAGGACCATCCATTTAGAAGAATGTGTGGCAGCGATCGGGTGCCACCGACAGAAGCGCGATAGGAGGCTTCATCGCAGAATCGGGAATCGGAGTTTCACGAGTCCCTTGAACAATTACAATAGAAACCCCGAAATTGCGATGAAAGAAATCCCGACTGAACCTAAACCATCAGATCAACATGTGATCTAAACCATCGATCCAACTCACGACAATAGACCACGTCATCTAGGGACACGTGGCACAACTAGGTAATGACAGGTGTCAGGCAGATTCAACACTTCAGGCACATGTAAGTCATGAATCAGAGTGACACATGGTAGTATTTAACACGTGTCAAACCACGTGTGACATCAGCAGAGTATCGGGGACCGGGACTTTGAAATGACAAAGTCACTTGACATCAGGAATTTCGATTTCACGATATGCGATATCGCGATGTAATCTGAGCCGTCAGATTAAGGTTAAATCTGAACCATTGATTCCAGTCAATGGAGAGGCGTCGGGGATCGGGACTTTGAAATGACAAAGTCACTTGACATCAGGAATGTCGATTTCGCGATGAGCGATTTCGTGATTTAATCGCAGCCGCTGAGTAAATATCGCATCTGGACTGTTGATTCAAGTATGTATCAGAGTTTCATGGATCACGAATTCATGAGGCAAAGAAAAAAATGCAACGAGAATCCTGATTTCACGATATGTGAAACCGCGAGTGAATCTGAACCGTCATATCCAGAAATGATCAGGACCATAGATGTAACTCCATATCGGAGTTTTGGGGATCATGAAGTCAAAATAGAAAGAACTCAATACAACAAGAATCCCGATTTCGCGATGTGCAACATCACGATCCAATCGTGGCCATTGAAACAAGTTCATATCTGGACCGTTGGTTCAACTCTGTGTCAGAGTTTCGTGGATCGTGAATTCAAAAGGAAAAGAACACAATGCAACATAAATTCCGATTTTGTGATATGTGATATCGCGACTCAATGGTAGTCGTTGAATCAAGGTCATACCTGGACCGTTGATCATAGCCCGTGCCGAAGTTTCGCGGATCGCAAATTCAAAATGCAAAGAACACAATGCAACGAAAACCCCGTTTTCACGATATGCAAAATCACGATTCAATCATAGCCATTAAAAGGAGATCAGATTCTGGACCGTTGATTCCAGTTCATATCGGAGTTTCAGGGATCGCAACTTGGAGAGGAAAACAAACCAATGCGCCAATAATGCCGAAATCGCAATGAGTGAAATCCCGATTGGATCTGAACCATTGGATCAAGTATTGATCGGAGGGTTACTATTCTCTCTCACAGTTAACTACTGAGTTTGGATTCTGTTAGTAAAACGGACTCATGATTGCAAATCAGTCAACGTTTTTGTTGGCCTTTCAGTTGCTTGGACATGTGTCTTCCTTTTGCCTAAGGAAATGGGAAGTGGAACCGCCATGGGGGTGTGAATAAAAGAAAATGAGACAGAATGTGAAAGGATCTGTTCTGGAGGAAAAAGAGCTTGTAACTGAAACAAAAAGAATGAGCTCGACTGTTACAGAGAAGACGAAGAGTCTCAACTGCAGAGAGGCTGAGGAATCTCAGCATAACACCTAGTAATGTTGAATGCGTGAGGAAACCGCTAGAGAAGCTGAAGAGTTACCATGATTATCAGGCAGAGCACTCGGGAGGTGGAGGACATCGACATGGTGTGAGCATGCAGAGGAATGGTGCACATGGCATGCACAAGGGGGACAGAAGATATATATACACGGTACAGAGAAGAGAAGGGTAGTTGTTGCTGAGGGAGTCATCGTTGTCCCTGTGGAGGAGAATTTCAGAGGTGTACAAGGATACAGAGCGCAGGAGCAGAAAATGCACAGTAGAGGAATGTTGCATTGAAAGGATAAGGTGCAGAGAGCATAAAATGGAGAAGAACAGAAAGTGAAAGGGGTGTGCAGAAGACATCGATGCAGACAGGGAAGAGCAGTGTAATAGAACAACGAGAAGATTGGTAAGCCATTGAATAACTTTATTTCACTGTAATGAGGTATAGTATCAAATATTTATATTTGAGGGAGGTTGGGAGGTGCTCGGGAGGACTGTTTTCCTCAGAAGTTCAAGTGGGTGCTTGAACACAGGGAGTTGTAGCTTCCATCTGGTTGCAGCCAGAGAAACCAGGGTGGCAGGGTGGTGTAAGCGATAACTCTTGTTCTCTGTGTTACAGGTTGGTGCCTGTATGTTTGGAAGTTGGTGCTTCCATCCAGTTGGTGCTGGAAACACTCAAGGAGTTGGTGCTTCCTTCTAGTTGGTGCTAGAGAAACCAGGGAGTTGGTGCTTCCTTCTAGTGGGTGCTAGAGAAAACAGAGAGTTGGTGCTCTGAGCAAGTAGCAGCTTGCAAAACAGAGGTTGTAGCTTCATTATGAGTTGGTGCTCATATGTATGATAATGTAAAGAATGTAACTATTACTTATCATATAAATAAAAAGAGGTTTTTACCCTGTATGGGTTTCCTCCAGAAATATCTGTCTCTGTGTTTCTCATATGTGTGACTGATGCTGAATATTTCATTGTTTATTTCCCTACATTATTGTGATAGTCATTTAGTGTCTCAGCAAAGAGTTTAAAAGAAGCATAATTGTTTAAGCACGGTAACAATTGATTCACCCACCCCCCCTCTCAGTTTTCCAACAATTGGTATCAGAGTTGACCCCCTTTTATCTAAGGGTAGATCCTAGAGCTTAAACATGACAAGCCATGAAGGGACTTTAGTCACTAGGCCTCCTCTATTTGATGGAATGAATTTTGCCTTCTGGAAGGTTAGAATGAGATCATACCTAATGACCTTAGGAGTTGATGTATGGGATGTAGTAGAGACTGGATACATAAAGCCTGTTGTGCTAGCTTCCAAGGATGATAAGTTAGAATTTAGCTTTAATGCTAAGGGAATGAATGCTATCTTGAATGGACTTGTAGAAGTCGAGCTTGTGAAGGTGATGCATCTTCAAACTGCTAAAGAAATGTGGGACAAACTCATTAACAGCTATGAAGGTAATGAGAAGGTGAAAGATGCTAAGCTTCAAACCTACAGAGTACAGTTTGAAAAGATACAGATGAAAGAAGATGAAACTGTTAGAAAATAATTTCTGAGAGTAGAAGGAATGGTAAATGCTATGAAGGCACTTGGTGAAACAATTGAGGAACCTTCTTTAGTTCATAAAATCTTGAGATCTCTCCTAGATAGGTTCAACCCGAAGGTCTCTTCTATAGAAGAACTTAATGATCTAAAAACCTTGTCTTTTGATCAACTTCTAGGAATGTTGACTGCATATGAGATGAGGATAGTTACAGATAAACCCACCTCTAGAGAAGCATCATTTAAAGCAGATAAAAGTGAAGATTCTGAGCCTGATGAAATTGAAGCAAAATTCGTGAGAAGACTAAAGAAAGGATCAGGAAAGTACCAAGGTAAGTTTCCCTTCAAATGTTTCAACTGTGGTAAGATAGGTCATTTTGCAAATAAATGTCCACACAATAAACATGATCAAAACTCTGAAGGTGAAGAGAATCACAAGTCAAGAAGATTTGATAAGAAGAAGAGTTTATGTGTAAAAAATGATGACTCCTCAGAAGACACCGATAGTGATTCCTCATGTGAAGATAAAGTAAATGACTTCTTGCTTATGGCCAAAGAGGATGGTGATAATGAAAGCTAGGTCAGTGATGAGAATGATGAAGAAGTTGTGGTTGATATGGAAGGAGAACTGATCAGTGCACTGGAAGAGATTGACAGACTCAGAATTAAGACCAGAAAGAAAAAACAATTGTTGATACAGTTTGAGAAAGACAGTAAACAGCCTGATGAAGACTTTGCCCTGCTGAAAGTGGAATTAGAAGAGGCAAGGAAAATTGAGGATATTCTGAAACATCAACTATCAAAAAAGAGGGCAATATCTGAAGCCCTGGAAGAAGAAGTAGTAAAAACCAGGAAAGAGATGGAGAAGTTTCAAGCACTGTATCATCAGAATCTATCTAGTATCAAAGCCTCAGAAGGATTAGCCACCATTCTGAATCAGCAAAGGAATCCAAAGCTGAAAACTAGTTTGGGCTATGAAGAGGGATCAAGTAGTGGTCAACCAAGAAACAAAGAACCCATCAAGTTTGTCAAAGCTAGTGTCCATGTCAAAAGTACAACCAATGACAATAACAAGCCTGCAGAAACAAAGTAAGACAACCAGCTGCCCAGGACAAGTAAAGGGAAAGGTGCCAGGACTGAATCTGTAGAACAAATAAATAATGCACTCCCTACTCAAAGACATCATCAACATGAAAGAAATCGATTTTCTCAAAGAAGACAACCATTTTCCAGGTACAAAGACTTCTTCTATGGATACCGTTTCTACTATTCTAACTTTGGTCACAAAGCTGTAAATTGTTTCTTAAGACTTAGACATGAGCATTTAAAGTTTCCAAGAATTAAATATCTGCCACAACAAAGAATGATACAGCAAAGTAACAAACCATCACAGATTGAAAATTTTCAAACTAAGTCTAGAGACATGCAACTGAGGAGGTCAAGGATTAATAAACAGCCAATGAGTAGACAACGCTGCAACAATAACTTTGACCTATTGAACAATAAAATTGAATGCTATAACTGTCACAACTTTGGCCACAAAGCTGCAAACTGCCATCTCAAGAATTACAAAGCAGATCCAAGAATAAAGTTATTAGATAGAAAGACCATCACATGGAAGAGGAAATATAGTGAAAAATGTGGTCAAGCACTTTCAACTCAAAAACAAAAGGCCTTTGGAAATATAGACAGTGGATGTTCCAAGCATATGACTGGAGACAAGGATAAGCTATTGTCCATAAGTAAAAGCAAAACAGGAAATGTGTGTTATCCACGTTTTTGGTTATCAGGATGATAACATGATCATGTCATGGTGATAGAAGATCAAACTCTTCATTAAGAACATTTTCCAGAAGAAGGTTACATTAATCATTTTCTCAAAATCATATTTTAAGAATGGTACGCAGGTTGCTTATATACTCTACTGCGGAAATACTTAATTTCCGCATGCTGCATTCAGCTGGACTGCGGACTTTCTGCACTGTGTTAATGGTTAGGGTGC
>ML780311.1:753365-767505 GCA_009831015.1 Picea engelmannii
AGGAAGGATAAATTCTTTTGATGGTGCTTTCTAAGGTATGTTATTTTCAGGTCATCTCACCATTTTCGCTATAACTTTTTTTATATAATGATTCAGATCCTGAAATTTCTATGAAAGTGAGACAACATATCCAAGTATCTGTGGTTAAAAATTAAGCTTGTGGGTCGTTTTATTTTGGGAGTTACACTCTGTGGACAATAGGGTTTGTGGCCAGTCCTGAAACTAGTCAAAATCAAGTGTTTCGGGTAAAAACGTCATAACTTATTCATAGAAGATCCAAATTCTGTGAGACCAACTGTGTTGGTTAGGGTACCGTCGGTATTAGGCTGTGTAATATTTTCATATCATTTCATCAAATATTTTGTGCGGGGCACTCTCTACAAGGTCGCTCTCTAGAATAAGCTAGAATTCAACAAGGTATGCCATTTTTGCTATAACTCATTTTCTGAGAGGTTCCAAGTAGTTCCACTTGGAGGAATTGCATAAAACACACTGAAGAACATTTTGTATCAGTTTCAGATCTTTATACATTACAGGTTCAAATTTATGATTACTTCAAGTTAGGGTTGTTGACTAATCCAAAACTAGGCATGTGAGACTAAAAACAAGTTTGATGAAAATGCTAGTCTTTTGTTTTTAAAAGTTAAGGAAGGTTTGTAGGAATGTGATCATATACACCAGGTATATTACAGAGCTACAAATCATATTTGGATGATGAAATTGATGAGGGCTTTTTGTTGAGGTTGGTGCATGGTTGATGCACTTGTTTAAGGTACAAGTTGATTACAGGTTGGTGCATGGTTGATGCACTTGTTTATGGTATAGGTTGATTATAGGTTGGTGCATGGTTGATGCACTTATTTATGGTATAGGTTGATTACAGGTTGAGGTACAGGTTGATGCATGGTTCAGACTTATTGGTACAGGTTTACAACAATATATTTCACAGTGATAGTGTGACAGTGGTTCCATCATTCTACTTCTACTTCAGGGTGGCAGGATGGGGCAAGGACAGGTGGTTGTAGCCACCTTCCGGTTGTAGCTGGAGGACATTGGGGGTTGTAGCCTCCTTCTGGTTGTATCCAAAGATTTGGGGAGTTGGAGCTTCCCTCGGGTTGTAGCCTGAGAAACTAGGAGGTTCGAACCTCCTTCCAGTTGCAGCTGGAAAACAAAGGAAGTTGGTGCTTCCAATGAATGTAATTCTTCAAGACATATAAGAAAAATCATTTTGTGGTTTTCTCCCAATTTGGGTTTCCACGTAAAACACTGGTGTGTTGTGCATGTGTGTGATTGTTTATTTATTATTTCTCATTATTGGATAATAATTCTACATTGATATAACATTTGAAGAAAAAGGATTATAATTACGTTATTACTGATTCACCCCCCGGGCCCCCTCTCAGTAATCCAACAGGATCATGGGAGGAACATCAATATAGTGACTAGAGTAGGAGTTAAGATAGAAGAAGATGGACATGATCATAAGAAGGGATCTTAGTGATGGATTCAGAAGAACACTCAACCACAACAATAGTTTTATGCAAAGAAGGAGAAGGAAACCTTCAAGGAAGAAAAGAAGGAGTTCCTGACGGATCAAACAATGCGTACATGTATGATAATCCTATTTTTGATATGCCTCATTATTTGAATCATAGGTACAAGGGAGAGAAAGTAGAGAAAGTAACTTAAAGAATTTCCTAGAATCTTTCTTTAAATTACTTAATGATAAGAATGTCATGGATTTGTTTAAAAGTATGCTTGAGAAATATAGCATAGAAGAAGGGATAGGAACATAACCAAAGAATATTAATCATGTCCATATAAAGAAAATAACTAGCAAATAATTCAATTTGAATGCAAATATAGGAGACTTTAATATGGGAAATGTTATCTTAGACTTAGGATCATATGCCAACATTTTGCCAAAGAAGACTTGGTAAGTAATGGGAGAACCTACACTAGGGTATTCAAATATCCAATTGAATCTAGAAAACTAGAAGAGAGTGATTCCCATAGGTAGATTGAAAAATACAATAGTAGATCTATATGGTGTGTGCACCACAACAGATTTTGAAGTAATGGATATGGTGGATGAGTCTATACCATTTCCAGCACTATTGGGAATTGATTGGGATTTTGATAATCAGGCCATAATTAATTTAAATGTTAGGAATATGATATTTGAAACTGGGAACTTTAGGGTAGTAACACCTTTATATCCCTCAGATTGTGACATATATGTAGAACCTGTGCCTGCCATTGTTCTAGAGGATGATGTGATCCAGTTGTATAGGATGATTGCACGAGAAGAAGACTATGTGGATCCAACTGTAGATGGAATACTCATTTGTAGGAGTATCAATTACGATATGTTATATTCCGATACTAGAGTAGAAAAATGGCAACAAATATTGGATGAAGTATCTACTAGGAGGTGCACCAGAGTCACATGTGTGGTAAGATGGGTTGGGAAAGAAGTAAGACAATTTCCCACATTTACTAAAGAGGACGATCTAGAAAACTTCCTGATAGAGTTTGAATCAAAGGTTTTGGATAGTCATAGATTATAAGTGTTGGATATAGAATTGAGGGACACACCTGCATGATGGTGGGGTGCACATAAGGAGGTAATTCAGGACTGGTATCAGTGTAAGCAACTGATGCACATAAAATTTGGTAGGAGTGAGCAAGATAGACCCTTACATAAGTATGATGGAAGAGGGAACCCAATACATCATATAAATTATTGTGTCACTAAATGGAGATTAGTAACAATAGGGGAATGGACTCATCACTTTATTCATACATTAGAAGGAATACCAAGTAATTGGTACAAAGCGCAAGAACTGCATAGAGAAACTGTGAGTTGGGCCGCAATACGACATAATTTATTAATAACTTTGCATTTGAAAGTGAGAATCCATGGGTGGATATGGCATTAAAAAGGATCACAAGGAAGATATTTGAAGTTTATCGGGTAGATATAGTGATAGTAGGAAAATATTACAGAAACGAAACACTTGAACAACTAGTTTATTATTATCAAATCATAGAGGATGAAGAAGTAGAATCCAACCCACATGACATACATATATTATAAGGGGGAGGATAAAGAGGGTTGGAAGGACCCCAGTTACAATCGGAAGAATTTACTACACCATTGAAGATTAAAAAGGTCAATATTGGGACTGAAGAGAAACCCAAGATAGCCAACATTGGAGATTACTGGGACAATGAGACAATGGAAAAGATAATTGAATTACTGCATGAATATAGTGAATTATTCCCAGCT
Source organism: Picea engelmannii (assembly GCA_009831015.1). Classification (NCBI taxonomy): domain Eukaryota; kingdom Viridiplantae; phylum Streptophyta; class Pinopsida; order Pinales; family Pinaceae; genus Picea; species Picea engelmannii. The sequence goes on from ML780311.1 coordinate 756,658, forward strand.
ACATTTTCAGAGATAAAAGGGGTAGCAGGAGAAATTGGAGAAATGAAGATACCCCTCAGACTATATGAAAGGCCAATTGGACAAAGACCATACAGATTAAACCCCATATATAAGAAAAAAGTTAAGGTAGAAATGGACAAAATGATAGAGTCAAGAATCATCGAGTGTTGGCCCTTGACCAAGTTTTGGGATATCCTTGGTCAATTGTGACCTATTTCGGGACTTCAATAGCCTATCGAAGGAGGATCGCAAGACGAAGCAGAGATCATGGGATCTCGGCCCCTTTTTGGGTCTTTTTTAGGATTTGGGATTATGTAACGGATATGGGGATGTCGACCCATGGGTTTCCCATGTTTAGGCCTATTTTGTAAAGTATACATAGATGTCTAGGAAATGTAAGGAGAGGAATATATATCTCTGTGATATTGGTCTAAGTGCTAAGTATGGATTGTAGATGCTTTGTGCATACTATGTGAGACTTGTAGAGCTATGTGCAAGTAATTGTAAGAAGGCTTAGTGTTGTACCCTAACCCGAAGAAGGAGGATCTGGCGGAGTGCGCACAGATCTCCTGTCTTCTGCGAAGTAGGATTTTGATGCTATGTGGCTTTAAGAAGCTTTACCAAAGATAATAAAGAATAAGAGTTGGTGGACATACCCCTAGGATGGGGGTGAACCATGTACATGTTGTGTTGTTATGCTTTGTGTGATGTGTTGATGTGTTTATGTCTTTACTTACTAAGTGCTTTGATATAGATAGATAGATCTGATTATGCTTTATGCTAATGATGTATATGGATGTTATATCTGAACTATGTGAATGTTCTTAGTGCTTGAATCTACTAGATCTAATATACCTCTCTATGATAAGTGCTTAGATACATCATATCTGGATGAATGGTGCAATACTATGTTTTATCTGTGAAGTATATAGTGGTCAACTATTGATGAATTGTCGGTGCTAAGTGCTTTGTTAAGTATTACAATCACATATCTATATCCCAGCTAAGGTTGTAGACACCTGAGTCCTACAACCACCCCTGCCTCTACCTTGGGTGAGACTTCATCTACTTCGCAGGTGTTGTCGAAAGGGTCGATAGTTAGAGTTTTTTTGGTGCGTTGTTGTAGTGTTGAACCCTAGGTCTGCCCCTATGCCAACAAATGGTCCTGTATCCCCACCAACCATACAAAGATATTTGATCTTGACAATCCATAGGACACTGATAAAGAACAAAATACACCCAATAAGACTAAGGAAGTCCAAAATTTAAGCAACACCTTAGTAAAGACTGCTTCAATGTCACCTGACCGAGGGGGTGATGATGAAGTAGAAGTTGAACAGAAGATAGGTGAAGAAACACTTCCCAGAGACGAGGTTGACCCATTGAAGAAGACAAAGGTTTCCCCCCTGAAACCTTCTTCCAAAAATAAATCAAAATCCACCATGACTAAGATGCAAATTGTTCTCACCTTTGATGATTTTCACTTCATCATAGCAGCCCTGAATGATGCTTCACTGGAAATAGTAGAGAAACAAGAATCCAAGTAGGAAGAAATGTATGATAGAATTGGATTTGAATTCTGAGGGGTAAAACAACCCCTTCAGTCTAGCCACACAGTCTCCACTGTGCCCCTGCCATTGGGAGAACTAGAGTTGGGATATGAGCCAGCCCAACTCCACTGACTAGATGATACAGTTGAAGCTCACCTTCGACGAGCACAAGAAGAAACAGAACAAGCGACCTAGGCCTTGAAGCAAGTGCAAGGCATACTCGTAGAACAATGCAATGCTATAGAACATGAAAATATTTCTCTCCAAGCAAAGTTTGATGAAGAAAAATAACAAATGCAGCAAGGAAAAGAACAACTACTCGCGGAGAAACTCGACGTGAAAGAAGCGGTCAGCAAAACACTTCTCTCTATGATAGTCTTAGAAATAAAGGAAGAGGAACGATTCATGCAACAAGTAGAGAATATCCTAGAAGTTATCCAGTAGCTACAACAATGCATAACAGACTTAGAGCTCTGCATAGTGCTCGAGACTCCGCAAGATGTAAGGGATCAAAGAGAAGCAACTTCCTGGAGTACAGTTAAAAGGATAAAGGCCCTTGCCATGGAATGAAAATAGTTGAGTAATCACAGTGCCCAGATGTATGAGAAACTCACTGAGAACCCAGAATTTTAGGCACTGGAGTCACAACTCCAGGAAGTAAAGCAGCAAGCAGAGAAATTACAGGCATAGTTGAAGCCCCTGTCAGTTGTAGAAAGAATGAAGCGATCCCAAGAGCAACGCACTGCCCAGAAGCACATACACACTATCCAAAGAATATTTATGGAAGTAAATTAGAGGCTCCAACCTATACAAGATAAGGCTTACCAATTGTTCAAAGAGGTCGAAGGCCGAGGGACAGAACTTGAGCAGGTTGTCACTGCAACTAAAAAATGCCTGGAGGGACCTGTCAATGATGCAGTCATCCAAGAGTTTGTTGAACAAGAGGTTGTGGCACAACAATAAGTAGAAGAAGCTCAAGCCATGCTCAAGGATTTTGAAGAAAAACAACCCAGACTAGAGTGATACAAGATGAGTCACAGGTGAGTGTTGGGGGCCTATTGGCCCTTGACTAAGTTTTGGGAGATCCTTGTTCAAGTTTGACCTATTTTCAGACTTCGACAACCTGTCAAAGGAGGAGTGCAATATGAATCAAATATTGCAGGATCTTGGCCCCTTTTTGGGTCCTTTTTGGGATTTGGGATTATGTAATGGGTATGGGGATGTCGGCCCATGGGTTTACCCATGGGTTTACCCATGTTTAGGCCTATTTTTTAAAGTATAAATAGATGTCTAGGCAATGTAAGGAGAGGCTTATATATCTCTTTGATATTGGGCTAAGGGATAATTATGTACTGTAGATTCTTTGTGCATACTATGTGAGAGTTGTAGAGCTACGTGAAAGTAATTGTAAGAAGGCTTGGTGTTGTACCCTAACCCGAAGAAGGAGGATCTAGCGAAGTGCGCACAGATCTCATTTCTTCTGTGGAGTAGGATTTTGATGCTATGTGTCTGTAAGAAGCCTGATCAAAGATAATAAAGAAGAAGAGTTGGTGGAAATAGCCCCAGGGTGGGGGTGAACCACGTACATGTTGTGTTACTATGCTTTGTGCGATGTGTTGATGTGTTTATGTCTTTACTTGCTAAGTTCTTTGATATAGATAGATAGATTTGCTTATGCTTTGTGATAATGATATATATGGATGTTATATATGAACTATGTGAATGTTCTTAGTGCTTGAATATGCTAGATCTAATATACCTCTCTATGATAAGTTCTTAGATACATCAGATCTAGATGAATGGTGCAATACTCGGTTTTATCTGCGGAGTACATAGTGGTCAAATATCGATGAACTGTCAGTGCTAAGTGCTCTGTTAAGTATTACAATCACAGATTTGTGTCCTAGCTAAGGTTGCAGACACCTTAGTCTTGCAACCACCCCTACCTCTACCTCAGGGGAGACTTCGTTTTCTTCGTAGGTGTTGTCGAAAGAGGCGGTAGTTAGGGTTTTGTTGGTGCAATATTGTAGCGTTTGACCCTGGGTCTACCCATGTGCCGACATCGAGCTTGTGGAAGAATCATAATGGATTAGTCCAATGGTGGTCTAGGAAAAGAAGACTGGAGGGATTAGGATATGTGTGGATCTGAGGAAATCAAATGATGCATTCTTGCGTGATCCATTTCCTAGTCCATTTACAGATGAGGTTTTAGAGAATGTGGGAGGACAAAAAGTATACTCCTTCATAGATGGATTTCCAGGTTATCATCAGATCATAATTTCTTTGGAAGACATGTACAAAACTACATTTGAAACGGAGTGGGGGTCATATCAGTACATAGTAATGCCATTTGGTTTAAATAATGCACCAACAATATTTTCCAGAGTAATAGTAGTTGCATTCAAGGATTTTATACATAAATTTTTAGAAGTTATTTTGGATGATTGGACAATATTCAGTTTATTGGAGGACCATGTAGAAATTCTGAGGTTAATGTTAGAAATATGTAGGCAATGCCAAATTTTCTTGAACATTAAGAAATGTATATTTAGTACACCGTTTGGTATCTTACTTGGACACATTGTATGCAAATAGGGCTTGATAGTAGACCCTGCAAATATTGTTGTTATTGTCAATTTACCACCACCAAAGTCAATACACCAATTGAGAGCAACATTGGGCCACATAGGGTATGATAGGAAATTCATAAAGGGCTATGAAAATATTATTTCACCCATTGAGAAGTTACTAAAGAAATACATCAGGTTTCAGTGGAATGATGAATGCCAATAGAGCTTGGACATACTGAAAGAGAATATGGTGACAACATCAAGTTTGACCTTTCCAGATTGCACAAGATAATTTCATGTGCATGTGGACACTTCATCCATTTCACTTGGCGCCGTATTGGAAAAAATAGGTGAAGGAAACATTGATCACCCAATATATTTTGATAGTAGAAAGTTTTCTGAGTCCGAGCATAAATATATTACTACATAAAGATAAGGTCTGGCTATGGTACATTTCTTACAAAATTTCAGACATTATTTATTGGGTCAACATTTTAATATTTTTACAGATCATTCTGCATTGAAGTACCTATTTAACAAGCCAATGTTGGGGGGAAGGATCTGTAGATGGATGTTATTGTTTCAGGAATATGATTTTGAAATCATAGTAAAACTAGGGAAGTTGAATTCATGGCCAGATCATCTATCACTAATTACTAATGGAGAGGAGCCAAAGAACTTGGAGGAGAATTTTCTTGATGCAAAATTATTTTCTATTCATATTGTCGATGATTATTTTGTTGACATTGTTGGATTCTTAAGAACAGGAATGGCTCCCAAGGAATTTACTGTCACGTATGTTATAACCCTAAATTGCACCATCCATGCTTACCTGGCATCAGGCCAACTCATTTCCCTTCATTTCCAAAGCCATGCTAAACAGACTCTTTAAAAACCTCCTAAAACAAGTAACCCACGCCCTAACCCACTGCTGGGCAAATTGGAACGCTAGCAGGCCTTCTACTGCACACGTTGGAACACTGGTTGGCCCACTACAGCCTGTGTTTACCTAACAAAGAAAAAAATCAGGAAAGTTTCCGACGGAACAAAAATCTTTTGGTCAGTTAAACTGGAACTCCCAGCCATGCATGGCCGAGAGTTCATCTAAAACCCTAGATCCTTCTAGCCTATAAAAGAAGTGGTAAGGGTACTATTCAAAGGAGGAAAATCATAGCAAAGAAACTCTGCCCAATTGTCGAATCTGTTTTGTCCCAACCCTTTAGCCTTTCCTCAAGCTTTAGGAGAATTCAAGCAAAGCAGTTGGAGGACAAAGAAGAGGAGGAGCCCAGGATCAGGATCAAGGAACGGTGGTCAGTCTCTATAATCATTGTAAGTTGATTCATCTTGAGATTAATAAAAAGATACTTTTCCCGTCCCAAATACACAAGTTTTATATGTTTTATTCGATTTGTGTTTAATCTCTAACCCTCTAGTAGAACAACAGCACACATGTGTAGTTTTGTCTTGATTGCGGGGTCTCTTTTTGGAAGGAGCAGCAGAAGCAAGGGGATAAAGCGCAATGGAGGATCTACACCAACCGTCGATAAAAAGGTTAGTTGGTTCTTCCCATGTTTGCCTATGAAAAAGGGTTTTAGGTTGGGGTAGAATGTTAAGAGTTATTTCTGAAGGGTCATGATCTGCATGCAAGTTTAAGCCCTAGCTTGTTAGTCTGTAGGGTAGAATATCCCCACAACATAATTGGCGACTCCACTGGAGATATTTACTCTTAGGGTTTCCGGATTTCATTGAAGGTTTTTGGGTAGTTCAAAGAAGTAGAGTTTCAGTTTCTTTGTTTCTTTGTTTTCTTTTAGGTCAAAGCTAGCAGGGAACCTGGTTATCAATACCAGTTTTCCTTGACTATTTCTTGACATTCATTCTCAGGACACACAGAGGTACACGCGGCCTGTAGAAGGCCTGCACGCATGTAACCTGCTCCCTAACCTTCTATAGCCCGTGTTTGAACGCCTGTTGTAGTGGTTTCAGTAGCGTGTAGAGCCCAGGAAGCTTAAGATGCAGTCTCATCTTCCCTGTTAGAAGTTTACCTTCTCAGGGGGATTTCTGGATCCTGTCTAGGTCTTGATTGGTTTACTATCTTGCTTTCAGTCTGCCTTATTGTGTTGGTTATTCTTTGCATTTGTTTTCTTTTTGCAAATTTTCCTTTTCTGTTAAAGTAAAAGCATCCAAGCCTTTTAGAGACCCTGGTTGTCAATACCAGAGGCCTTTTTCAGGTCTGGGCTGCCTGTGTGTTGTTTTATCTTAGCTTTTATATAGACCCGCGGCCTATTTAGCCTTAGCCCATGGGTACCCGCACGCTGTTGTAGCTCAGCACGCGTTTGCACGCGTGCTGTCTTGGTGACAGTCGCGGGCTTGATTGGAATCTTTTCAGATTGGGTGGGGCAGTCATCCCCTCCTGTGGTGAGAAGATCTCCTATCAGGGGTTTAGAGTCTGGGGCTGCACAGTCAGCAGGTTAGGGCATCTTATCCTTAGCTTTTGTTTTTTAGTTGATGTTTTGATAGAAAAGACAAAAGAAAAAAAAATATGTTTTATGGTTTTTAGACAAGTGTTAGGATCGGTGCTTTCTTGATTGCTTTTTCGCATCTTTGCTCTGATTCTTTTGCGATCTGCACTTTAGTCCAGAGTTTTATTTTCATTCTCTCGGTTTTGTGCTTGTCGACATTTTTCCTTGTTGCATCATTCTGCAATTAAATAAAAAAAAAAAAAATCTCTTGTTTCATTTTCTTCTTGATTTGAAGATTGTGTTGTTGCATCAGTAGCTAGGAAGAAGTCTTTTTGCATAAGTTTTTGCAGTACATTTAGAGTATAAGTAGCTTGCAGATCTGAGTGAAAGTCCTTTACATTTACTGCATGAAATCTTAGTAAATTTGAAAAGAAAAGAAGTCTTTCTTGTTGAAATGTTGATGGTTTTGCATTTTTTGTAAAAGTTTTTGTTTCGAAGCATTTCTTGTTCATTTTGCTTTGAGTCTTTTTACACACCATCAGTTTCACTTTTGTACCTTGTGACTTAGGAATCCCATTAAAATAAATGGTAATTAAAATCAATTAGACTTTTCTATTTGTAGGGTGCATACACTAGCTCAGGAATAGGTCCTTGGAATAGGTTGGAGAGTAAATTCTCCAAGGCCACCCAAACTAAACATTGGAGTCTGTCAATAGGGAGTGTAGAAGTCCAGTTAAGGAAAGTTATCCGGGACCCCCCTCTAACATAGGGGCTAAACACAAGGTCGCGTAAGGAAAGGTAGCGGAGATAACCCCTCCAAAGCTGGACCGAGCGTTGTGGAGAACACATATTGAGGATTTGTTAAGGGATTCCGTTGTTTGCATTTTCCATGGAGCTTCATGGGTCTCGAATCCGTTCAAGGTCCTCAGTCATCTTCCAGACCATTTTCTCTTGATACCCTTGACAGGTTTCGGGCTTGATACCCTGCTCATTGTGGTCTACCGGACTATCGACTGTACCCACCTGGTGACTGTTCACATGCTGGCAAACTAGTTGCCAATATTTTCTAGGGACATACACAGGTGACTGCGGGGGTATACCGCGGTACCTAGGACAGACATCAGGCCATGTTTTGAAGAGTATACTCGGAGGGTGCTTCTGTATTTGAGTTTCACTTGCACCGGCAAGTTGCTCTAGTGTTGGTTGTTGTAACTGTTCTTCCAACTAGTTTAGTGCTTGCTTGATTTATCTGTTAGGGGATTTCTTTTAGTGTGTGTTACTGTTTGTTCGTGTAGAATAACTTAGTGTGTCGTGAATCTTCTCACATAGTGGAGGATTCAAAGCTTCGTTAGTCACGAAGGCTTCTGGGCCTGCCGCTGGTTATACTGGAGCCACCCCCGCCACCATTGAGGCGGAAGCTAGACCAACGAGGGTCTTTCAAAGCAACCGGGTTTCAAGCCATTGAGCCCGAAAAACTCTCGGAGGAATCAACCGCCAATCTTGGATCGGTTGAAACCTCAAACATTGATACTTGGCCGGACATTATTATGCCAATTCAATTTTACGGACGCCTATCAGCACCCAACCTAGTTATGGAACCAAACTCTGTTACTTCCTCTGGGAATTCTTCCATTCCTATCACCGTTGCTACCACAAGATAAGCTTCTCCTAAATTTCCTTTGTCGATGGTCTGGGCCACCATGGTCTCGGCCACAACTATGTCACACAGTGGACCGACCCCATCTATCGTGGCAGCCACACCTCCTTACACACCTAGTGCGACAGGCCCTCCGTTTTCATACGGTATGCCTAGTTTAGGTACAAGTCCTGCACTCACTACCTCCACTTTACAGACTTTGGATCTGGGGGCAGGGAGCTCTAACGCTCCTCTGCAAGGTCAACTTGGGGGCATTCCTGTCCCTTTCAATGCTTTTCCTTATGCTGGAGGTCATATCCCTCCTTCGTCCCCTTCGCTTGGTGGATTGCATCAGTAGTCCGTCGGGCAGCCTGCACACACGAGTTCATTTGGAGCCGGGAGTCAAGGAACACCTACGCAAACTCAGCCGGTAGGTTTGTCACCGTTTGTTTGGAATGGGACGTTTGGTAATAACACTTTCACATCTGCTGCTTTCCCATCTGGGGGCACACCCATTTTTGGACAGTCTACGCCGGCACAGGGTACTATTCCTGCGCTGGGGGCACATATACCAAGACCTTGGAACTCAGGACAAGGATCCGTTCCTACATCTGGAATGCCTCTCTGGGGTAATTCTTTCCACAGTCAATGGAACCCCGAACAGACTTCGATGCCTCTCCCATCGGGATCGGCATGGGGTAATCCTTCCCAAAGTCCGTCAAACACGATGAACGCCCAACATCCTATGTCCTTCATGGGGAATCAGCCAATGATGTCTCCTCAGATGCAAAAACCTTACACTGGTCAGGGCCATGGTTTCTACCAGAACCCAGGCTAGCAGCCAAACTTTTCCTGGCAACCTGGTGCCAGTCAAACCCCAGGACCCTTTTATCTAGGCTATCAGCAACAACCCAAACTACCATGTTGGAAATATGGCTACAGCAGAGATGACGTAGACTATCAAGGTTGTCATTGATGGCAATTGGTTGGTTATGGAGCACGCACAAGAGAACTGGCAGAAGAAGCTAGATGATGACAGAGCAATATCCAAGTGGGGATGTTGAGATTGGGTTCCTCTTAGCGATTTGTTCTACAAGAGGAGACCCATTGAGTTAGGTTAGTCAAAGAAACAAAAAAGGGGAATAAACCCAAACCCACGTGAAATGGTTGAAGGGCATTAGGTTATTCAAAATTGATTCAAGCACCATAAACTCATTTTGAAATGTTTGAAGAGCGTTAGGTTATTCAAAGTCGATTCAAGAGCCCCCATTGAAACAGAAGCAGAGGAAATGGTGAAGATAGACGCGACCCATTTGGCATTCCCTTTCAGCCTTCGCCCATGGGGATCTTTGCTAAATAAAACCAAGAAGGATACGCCCATTTCCTGTTGGCTATCCCTTAACCACAACCATGACTAGAAACAACATCAAGAAAAGCACGAATGATGTCATTCACAATGCCCTTGGGTTACCAATCATTTTTTTAAGAAAATCACAAATGATGCCATTCACAACGCGATTGGTGTGGCCAGCATCAAATGGCTATAATGCACAATCAACGGAGCTTAACATTGCTAAATCCAGAGCTTGGCGGGGGTCCTTCATCTGCTTTGACAAGTCTGGAAGATTTTTCCAGTTGGGTGTCCCTAATCACTCTGGACGGTGGAAGGACTTTCAGTCTAAAATTAGACTGGAAGTTAAGACAGGAAGAACACAGCGTTGCATGATGTGGCATGCGTAGAGGAGGCATGCAAAGAGCTAGTTCAGAAAATCAGGGAGAATGCTTGCATGCGAAAAGCAGAAGAAAGAATGAAAGAAAGGGAAACTGCAGTTGGAGTTGAGAAAAGAAAGGAAAATCTATGCATGTGGAAAAAAAATATAATGCGCTGGAACCAAGATGGAAGAGTTGTTGAAGAGAGAGAGAGAGAGAGAGATCTGAAGGTGATAAAAGAAGGAGGAGAATCTGTGTGACATAAGAAGAAGTTGAGAATGGGCTGCAGAGGACAGTGAAGCAGAGTAGCAGATCAGAGACAGTGAAGAATGCAGAGTAGATCAACAGAAAGGGTGGTAGGGTGGTGCTAGGGAGAATTATGTCTCTCTCTCTGCAAGTGGGTGCTTGTAGAATCTGAAGGTTGGTGCCTTCACTCAGCTGGTGCTGAAGTAAAAAGGAAGTCGGTGCTTCCACCCAGTGGGTGCTGGGATTCTGTGGGAGTTGGGGCTCTCAGCCAGTTGGTGCTAGTAATCAGAGGTTGTAGCCTCTATGAGTTGGTGCTCATAAAAGATGAGATGTAATGCAGTTGGTTCTTGCTTAACATCCTAAGAAGATGAGGCTTTTTCCCTGATTGGGTTTCCTCTTGAAAAGTCTGTGTCTCATACTTGTGAGTGAATGTTGTGTGTGTTTGCTATTCTTTATGTCATCTGCTTTATGTTCATAACTCTGTATTTCACAGTAAAGACTCACTGCCACTAAAGATTCAAAGTTAAAACCAGGGAAATTGTTAATAATCTACACTAACTGATTCACCCCCCCCCTCTCAGCTATTTCATACCTGTAACAATTGGTATCAGAGCCAGTTCCTTTAGTGTAAGGAAGATCCTACAGTGAAATCATGACTAGTCATGATGGTTCAACCA
>ML780311.1:771241-783426 GCA_009831015.1 Picea engelmannii
TCTACACGATAAAGGCTTCAAGAAAGATTCTGCAGATAACAATTTGTATACCAAATCTGAAGGTGTTGATTTACTGGTTGTGCTAGTTTATGTTGATGATATTACTTTTGGCTGTACTAACCACTCCTCTGTTCAATGGTTTGTTAATGCAATGAAATTTGAATTTGAGATGTATATGTTTGGAGAGTTGTCATACTTCCTTGGTCTTCAAATTACTCAGAATGATGAAGGTTTATTTCTCTCCCAAGAGAAGTATTTAAAGGTGATGCTGAGAAGGTTTCAAATGGAAGATGCCTCACTTGTGAGTACACCCATGGTCTGTGGCTGCAAATTGAGCAAAGATGATACTACCCCAGAAGTGGATCAAAGGCTGTACAGATCTATGATAGGAATTTTTCTATACATTACTATAACAAGACCAGACATAATGCATGCTATTGGGATGGTCAGAAGATTTCAAGCTGCCCCTAAACAGAGTCACTTAGTAGCTGTCAAAAGAATTTTCAAATATCTGAAAGGCACTCTGTCTTATGGTTTGTGGTACCCAAGAAACCAAAATTTTCAGCTGATGGCATATTCAGATGCAGATTGGGCCAATTGTGTAGATGAGAGAAAGAGCACTAGTGGAGGTGCATTCTTCTTGGGTGATTCGTTAGTTGCATGGATAAGAAAGAAGAAAATATCTATAGAGTTGTCTACCACAGAAGCAGAATACATTGTAGCTGCTGCATGTTGTACTCAGGTAATATGGATGATACAATCTCTTGCGGACTTGAAGGTAACATATGAAGAACCCATTCCTCTTCACTGTGATAATACTAGTACCATTAGTGTTTCCAAGAATCCAGTTCTTCATTCCAAGACAAAGCATATACCTCTGAAGTATCACTTCTTAAAACATCAGGTTGCCAATAAAGTGGTACAGTTGCAGTACATTCCCTCCATGGAGCAGATTGTTGATCTATTTACCAAACCATTACCCAAGACACAGTTTGAATACCTCAGACAGAAGATGGGTGTCCTACCCTCTTCTAACTAACCTCTGCACTTTGTCAAGGGGAGCGTGTGCTTAACATATCGTCTGAAGAGACACTTTGGCCTTTATACCAGTATTGAATATATGAGTGTAGCTGTGTTGAGTTTGGTTATGAGCAGCAAAGATGGACATTTTTTTGTGTTCTTGAAGTAATAAACGTGAATCTAGAGTGTTGTCAATCAATGGCATCATTGAAAATGTGGAAATCCCATGACCCATTGCAGCTCATGGGCACTCATCCAAAGGATCAAACGTACAAAAGCAAAGGATTCGGACGAAGCTTGAAAAAGTGTTGTATCAAGCTGAAACACAATGCTGAAACAAGAGTTGAAACACAGATGCTGAAACACAAATGCTGGAACACAGATGCTGAAACACAAATTCTGGAACATAGATGCTGAAACACAAATGCTGAAACACAGATGCTGAAACACAAATGCTAAAACACAGGTGCTGGAACACAAATGCTGGAACATAGAAGCTAGAACACAGATGCTGGAACACAAATGCTAGTACATAGATGCTGAAACACAGTGCTGAAACAAGAGCTGGAACACAAATGCTGAAACACAAATGTTGAAACACAAATGCTGAAACACACATGCTGGAACACAGGTGCTGGAACACAAATGCTGGAACATAGAAGCTGGAACACAGATGTTGGAACACAAATGATGGTACACAGATGCTGAAACACAGTGCTGAAACAGAGCTGGAACACAGAAGCTGAATCACAGATGCTGGAACAAAGATGCTGGAACGCAGATGCTGGAACACAGATGCACAAAACTGAATATGTATAGTAGAACAAAGAAGATTGCAGATGCAAAGAGTTTTTTTTGAGCATAAAGACAGAGCGGTGGGTCATTGACAAAGCATGCACAGCTCTTCTAGACAAGGGGACTTGGCATCTCTCCATATGGTCTACACAGGATTGGAAGATGAAGTCACGATTGACCGAATGTACCTCAGGTAGTAATTGGCAGGAGCATATGTGTACACGAAAGAGCATAGATGATTGATTAAAGGAGTGCAGGTCCAAAGGATCTTTTCACAAGAAGCCTGGTTACTGAACATGGTAAAATTGCAGCAAGCGAAAATACATAGAGATCAGAGCTGATACCTTTTCCTAGTATTACCGTTGAGTGTACAAAGTCAGGGGGAGCCTGAGGAGAATAGTTTAACCCTTTTCCCTTGATGTCAAAGGGGGAGAAATGAAAGACATATTGCCATCAATGCCAAAGGGGGACATTGTTGGAAATATGGCTACAACAGAGATGACGTAGACTGTCAAGGTTGTCATTGATGACAATCGGTTGGTTATGGAGCATGCACAAGAGAACTGGAAGAAGAAGCTAGATGATGAAAGAGCAATATCCAAGTGGGGATGTTGAGATTGGGTTCCTCTTAGCGATTTGTTCTACAAGAGGAGACCCATTGAGTTAGGTTAGTCAAAGAAACAAAAAAGGGGAATAAACCCAAACCCACTTGAAATGGTTGAAGGGCGTTAGGTTATTCAAAATTGATTCAAGCGCCATAAACTCATTTTGAAATGTTTGAAGAGCGTTAGGTTATTCAAAGTCGATTCAAGAGCCCCCATTGAAACAGAAGCAGAGGAAATGGTGAAGATAGACGCGACCCATTTGGCATTCCCATTCATCCTTCGCCCATGGGGATATTTTTCTAAATAAAACCGAGAAGGATACGTCCATTTCATGTTGGCTCTCCCTTAACCACGGCAATGACTAGCAGCAGCATCAAGAAAAACACGAATGATGTCATTCACAATGCCCTTGGGTTACCAATAATTTTTTTAAGAAAAGCATGAATGATGCCATTCACAATGCGATTGGTGTGGCCAGCATCAAATGGCTATAATGCACAATCAACAGAGCTTAACATTGCTAAATCCAGATCTTGGCGGGGGTCCTTCATTTGTTTTGACAAGTCTGGAAGATTTTGCCAGTTGGGTGTCCCTAATCACTCTGGACGGTGGAAGGAATTTCAGTCTAAAATTAGACTGGCAGTTAATACAGGAAGAACACAACGTTGCATGATGTGGCATGCGTAGAGGAGGCATGCAAAGAACCAGTTCATAAAATCAGGGAGAATGCTGGCATGCGAAAAGCAGAAGAAAGAATGAAAGAAAGGGAAACTGCAGTTGGAGTTGAGAAAAGAAAGGAAAATCTCTGCATGTGGAAAAACAATATAATGCGCTGGAACCAAGATGGAAGAGTTGTTGAAGAGAGAGAGAGAGAGAGAGAGAGAGAGAGATCTCTGAAGGTGAAAAAAGAAGGAGGAGAATCTGCGTGACAGAAGAAGAAGCTGAGAATGGGCTGCAGAGGACAGTGAAGTAGAGCAGCAGATCAGAGACAATGAAGAATGCAGAGTAGATCAGCAGAAAGGGTGGTAGGGTGGTGCTAGGGAGAATTATGTCTCTCTCTCTGCAAGTGGGTTCTTGTAGAATCTGAAGGTTGGTGCCTTCACTTAGTTGGTGCTGAAGTAAAAAGGAAGTCGGTGCTTCCACCCAGTGGGTGCTGGGATTCTGTGGGAGTTGGGGATCTCAGCCAGTTGGTGCTGGTAATCAAAGGTTGTAGCCTCTATGAGTTGGTGCTCATAAAAGATGAGATGTAACGCAGTTGGTGCTTGCTTAACATCCTAAGAAGATGAGGTTTTTTCCCTGATTGGGTTTCCTCTTGAAAAGTCTATGTCTCATACTTGTGAGTGAATGTTGTGTGTGTTTTCTATTCTTTATGTCATCTGCTTTATGTTCATAACTCTGTATTTTACAGTAAAGAATCACTACCACTAAAGATTCAAAGATAAAACCAGGGAAATTGTTAATAATCTACACTAACTGATTCACCCCCCCCGGTCTCAGTTAGTTCATACCTATAACATACCATTCCTGGCAACGTTACACTTGCCTGATTTGACACGGTTGTTAAATGATCCTATCTGTCATGATCCGCATTGGCCTCCTATGCCGACAAAGTTGCCTTCGGACATCCCAAAGTTCGAGGCCAAGCCTAACGAAGATCCAGGTGATCACGTGACTAATTTCCACCTTTGGTGTTCATCTAACTCCCTGAAATATGACTTCATCCAGTTGTGATTGTTTCAACGCACTCTTATTGGGAGTGCCGCGAAATGGTACATAGAGATTGATCGTTCATGATCTTCTTCTTTTGGCGAACTGGTGATGGCCTTCCTTAACCATTTCCAGTTACCTGTGAGATACGACGTCGGCACAGAGTTGCTAGCCAATTTCGAGCAGATGACAGCGGACCATATCTCGGATCATATTCGAGAGTGGCGATGCTGAAAGAGTCTTATCAAGGTACCTGTCCCACCAACATTCCTGCTTGAGTGGTTCCTTAAGTCTTTAGTTCCGTAGTTATCCAAAGACATCGCAACTTCAGGGGTTTTCTCCAAGGAAGATGCCATCATGAGGGCTCAATAGTTTGAGCTTATCTATTCTTAGTCTGGTCTATTGTATAACATCCTACTGGATGCACCACGATCAATTCTGGATAAAACCAGACAAAGAGTCGGACCACATGCCGATGGTATCGTTGGTTCGACACAAACCAAGCCCGCTGAGCAATTGACAAAACAATTGCAACAGTTATCTATACAACACTCAGTGGCCAACCAGACTACTTCTTTGACTGCTCCTCCTACTCAAACGTCGGAAGTACACTCCGTACAGACGACTAACCCAAAGTCCACCCAGCAGCCCGAAGGGAAGAAAAAACAACGCAAGAAGAGTAAGGGGGATAAAAAACCAACTGATAATGCTGGCGAGGGCACCACGGAAAAGAGGAAGGTGAGGTATCCGTGCAACCTATGTGCGGAAGACCACCCGACCCATCTATTCCCTCGACTTGCAGAGGCCCAGAAGTTTGTCACACAACAACAACAAGCCGTGTTGACTAATCCCTTTTAGCATGGGCAAAATTTAACTCAAGCCTCTACAAGTGCCAAGGTGGGCAGCCAAGAAAACTGCCCTCCCCCAAACAATGCATCTTCCGCGAATGTATATATGGTGAAAAGTGATGCTTTAATAACAACTAGAGCGCACGACTATAGCAAGTCAAGCGCCCCTGAGAAGGGCAAGGAAGCCGAGATCCCATCTCTTCCTCTACAGATCGAGAAGACATTGGGTGAAACAATGACATGCATTCCAAAAGGTGCGTTCAAGCACGCTTCTCACAATCCAAACGCAAGGGCCGCCCAAAACTATTCTGTGGTGGAAGATTTATCACAAACCCCTTATGCTATGTCCGCTTTGGAGGTCCTCCAAAGTTTCCCTGCTCAGAGGAAAGACTTGTTGACTGCTTTAGGCTCTACTGAGACTTGTAACCTGGGTACTATCATGTTATATATGACTGACTTGAAACCTCATTTTCCTTACCACGTCGCGTTTCAGATAGTAGTGGCTCATCCCACGAAAATGTTTACACGAAATATCTTTTGCACGGTGGTAGACGAGGGTGCTTCGACTTGCGTTATGTCGTTAGCATGATGGAAATCCATTGGTCAACCTGAGTTGTCTCCGTCAACTACTCTCCTCACTGTGTTCGATGGTTGTTCTTTCCGACCGCATGGCATCATTCCTTCTTTCCCTGTGCAGTTAGGGGGGAAGACCGTTTGCGTCGAAGTAGAGGTAATTGATGCTCCCATCGACTACAATCTATTGTTAGGTCGTAGTTGGACTTATGCTATGCAAGCGGTGGTTGCTACAATTTTCCGAGTCTTATTGTTTCCACATGAAGGCCGGATAGTGACCATTGATCAGTTGTCTTTCTCTCGACCTGACCCAGCCTTGGGGGCATCCATGGTTCCCATGGTAGATAATCCTCAAGCCGGTGTCGTCAACGTAGGAGTTGGTTTGTGCCCATCTTTGATGGGTACTTTTGATTACCCACCTCCTCATGGCGATGTCAAGTTTATATCGAATCACCACAAAGCTGAGATTTTCCATGTTTCGTCGTTCCGCATGACTTACTTTTAGGATCAGTGGATTATTCCTTCCCCATCAGACATGATGGATGCGACGGGGCATGCGAGCATGTCTATGCCCTTGTCGGTTTCTGAAGTAGCGTACTCTTTGGTTCAACAAGCTTCAGCTACTCCCGATCCGATTCCCGCACAAGATTTGGATCCACTCCTTGAGCCTATCTGGGATCAGGATTCTCTTGCCAACACCGATTTTTTAGACTTAGTCTTGCCTTCTGACGAAGAAATAATCGAAGCAATGACTGGTCCAGACACACCATGGGACAATCTTCATCACAGATCATACTTCCTCCCAGCGTTACACCGAATTGAGGCAGGAGAATTCACTATCACCGTGACGAGAGATCAGCCTTGTCCCATTAACCTCTTAGCTACAAAGGATATTTATGCTGAGGGAAATATGGTGACTATTGCTGCCACGATACCTATCAATATCTACCGAAACCCTGGCATCATGGAGAATGTCTTCGTCGGAGCAGATTTCTCCCTCGAAGAGATTCATATTTATACAGATATTTTTAAATAATTCCGTGATGTTTTTGCTTGGTCTTACGAGGAAATGCCAGGCATCGATCCAAAAATAGTTGAACATGAGATCACTACGTATCCTGATGCTAAGCCTATTCGAAAGAAACTTCATCCAGTTAATCCTAGGAAAGAAGCAGCTATCAAAGCTGAGGTTGAGAAATTACTTAAGGCAGGGTTCATATACCCTATTCACTTGACTCAATGGGTGTAAAACCCCGTGCCGGTCGATAAAAAACAAGGCACGATTTGTGTCTGTACCGATTTCCATGATTTGAACAAGGCATGTCCAAAAGATAATTATCCAACCCCATTCATTGACCATATCATTGATGAGTGCACCAGTTGCGAAGCCTTTTCGTTCATGGATGGTTTCTCGGGCTATAACCAAATCCAAATCAAACCTGAGGACCAACACAAAACAACATTCATTTGTCCGTGGGGTACATTCGCCTATCGAAAAATGCCTTTTGGTCTCAAGAACGTTGGAGCCACTTTCCAGCGGGCCATGTCTTTTGCGTTTCAGGACCTCAAACATATAGTCGAGGCCTATCTATATGATTTAGCATCACGCTCTCGCAAGCGAAAGGATCATCCTATGCACCTCCGACTAATCTTCGAACGCTGTTGCTACTTTCAGATTCGCTTGAATCCCAATAAGTGCAGCTTTTGCGTCACGTCAGGACGTTTGTTAGGTTTCATCGTTTCAACAACGGGGATCATGGTTGATCCTCTTAAGGTGGAGGCAATAGTCCAGTTGCCCCCCCCCACACACAATCTTACAACTTCAAAGTCTTCAAGGCAAGGCGAACTTCTTACCACGCTTCATCGCTAACTATGCCGAAATCACCAAGGGCTTCATGCGTTTACTAAAGAAAGACATTCCTTTTCTCTGGGACGAAGCAGCGTAGTGCTCTTTCGACGCACTGAAACACGCCCTTACAACCGCACCTCTTCTTTGGCCACCGAATTATAACAAGGATTTCCTATTATATTTGGCTGCCGCAGAGTCAACCATAGGCATGGTTTTAGTTCAGGAAGATGATTCATTTTTGGAATACGTGATCTATTACCTGATCCGAGGCCTCGTAGGACCGGAACTTAATTATACTCATCTCAAAAAACTTGCATTGGCAGCAGTTCATGTTGTTCAACGGTTCCGTCACTATGTTCTGTTTCGCAAGACCACCGTCGTAGCTGTCGTGAATCCATTCCAGTACATGTTGACACGACGAGTTGTCAGCAGAAAAATTAGTAGATGGATGGTCATCCTCCAAGAATTTGACTTAGACTTCATTTCAGCAAAGTCCAAGAAGTCATTGGTCTTCGCAGAACTTATTTCGAAACTTCCGGTTGAGTCAGGTGACGTTGTGCCTGAGGAATTGCATATCCGGGGGGATATGTTTTTTATTGAATCGTCAGATGCCTGGTACGGAGATATACTAATCTATCTCTAGACTTTGAAGTGCCCCACCTCTGCTTCTCTTGATGAGCGTCGGCGGATATGCCATCAGGCCAAGAACTATCTCATACTCAATGATATGTTGTATCGGAGAGGTGTAGACTGCATCTTGCGTCAGTGCCTCACTCATGAGGAAGCCATCATAGTGCTCAATGATTATCATACAGGAGCCTGTGGCGGCCACTTGTCCAGGTTGGCAACATCCCAAAATATTTTACGAGCAGGTTACTTCTGGCCCACACTTATCAAAGATTGTATCGAGTCGGTCAAGAAGTGCCATCCGTGCCAAATCTTCTCACAGAAGATGAGGGCACATCCAGCTCCTATGTTTCCTGTTATCACCGTCGGTCCCTTCACTAAGTGGGGGATTTATTACACTACTTGCAACCCCCCATCAGCAAGGGGGCATCGCTATATCATTGTAGCTGTCGACTACTTCACAAAGTGGGTCGAAGCTATGCCGACGTTCAAAGATGATGGAGAGACTGCATCTCTTTTCTTATTTAACCAGATTGTAGCACGGTTCAGAGTCCCAAGAGAGATTGTCACTGACCATGGAAGTCACTTTTAGAATCAAATGATGACTGAGTTAACGTCAAATCTTGGGTTACAGTAAGAACATTCATCACCTTACTATCCCCAAGCCAATGGGCAGGTGGAAGCTGTTAATAAAACTCTTAAGACAATGCTACAGCGAACCATCAACTCAGCCAAATCCAACTGGCATTTGATGTTATACTCGGCATTATGGGCTTACCGAACATCAGTTAAGACTGCAACCAGTTTCTCACCTTTCCAGCTCGTTTATGGGCTAGAGGCAGTCTTTCCCATCGAATGTCAAATTCCATCTCTGAAATTGGCAGTACAGTTATTGCCAGACACTTCTCCGCTTGAAGAACGGTTAGTACACCTTGAGCAGCTTGATGAATAGCGTCGCGATGCGGCCCTGGCCAATGAGGCTCATAAACATAAGGTTAAGTGTCAATATGATAGGTCCATTCATCCTCGGGTTTTCTCTGAGGGCGACCTTGTCCTGGTTTATGACCAAGATAAGGACCCCCTCGGGGCAGGAAGGTTTAAACCCATGTGGTTCGGACCCTTCATTGTTAAGGAGGTTTTAAAAAAGGGCACTTATCGTCTGGTCGATTTTGAAGGGAATTCTTTGGCGGAGCCTAGGAATGGGCTCTACCTCAAGAAGTATTACTCATAGCATGGTCACTGTGGGTAACTTTTTGTAACATATGTATAGTCTTTGTGCTATTACTTTCTTTCATTTCTTTTGAAAAACATGTCATGGATGTGTCATTAATGCTATCTTTCGTCACTATGGCAGATGTCAAGTGAATCCGAAGTGTTCATTGGGTATGTGGACGGTGCTAGTCGACACACATGGAGGCTTGCCTCCGCAGCTTGGGTAATCTTTACACCACAGGGTCAGGTGTTATCTTCCAGAGGAATATGCTTAGGTGACACCACAAACAATGTTGTTGAGTATAGCACAGTTATTGAGTTGCTTCGTGACGCTTTGTCATTGGGTGTCTCTCGTCTCTGGGTCTATCTAGACGCTCAACTGGTTGTGTCACAGCTAAACAGAATATACCGGGTGCATGACCCAACTTTACACTGACGATTCCTTAGGGTACGTCTCTTGGAATGCAACTTTGATTATATTACATATTTTCATGTTCCTAGGAGTCTAAATCAAATCACAGATACTCTAGCTAATCACATTTTAGATTGGCATCTTGCTCACACATAAAAAGATCATGATCATACACATGTAAATACATTTTTTCACACATAATCCATAAAGAAACAGAAAAGAAATAAAAAGCATATATAAACATCATAAAATCCTTAGAGTACATAGGTGGGCGCAAGCACCTCAAAAAGTGGGAACCATAACGAGTCACTAGGGCTTATGCCCTCAAAAAATATATACATATCAGTGCTCGTGGCACATAAAAGTCTACAAGTCTGTTCAGGGCCTGTGAGCCCTATTATACTAAAAAACAACCTGACCTAAACGTCTAAACAATCGGATCCATGTCCGAGGTACCCCCACAATATGAGTCTGCAAAGAGGGCGGCAAGTCCTCTATCTCTTCCATGGGAACTGTGCGAGTGAGCGTAGTGAAGTTCCTCTCAATCCGCCTAAGAAAACTCTCGACCTCCCCTGCTGGGAGGTTCCCTGCTACTGCTGCTCCCCCGGTGGCGGCAGCGGCGGCCTCTGGCCGTGGGCAGCGCTTGTTCCATGCATAATCGGCAGGTCGCACGGGTCCCACATCTTCACACAACACAATGTTCACCCATCAAAACTCTGGTATACAAAAACATGATATATATATCAAAGAGACATAAAAATTACATATGTAAACAAAAAAACTGTATAGGTGGAGACTTACCCATCTCCCCTCACTCCTCACCAGGAGGCACTGGTATCGCTGGATCTATGGAAAAATCTATCCCGGCATATGGGTAATCCTCGATAGCTAGCATATGTCGCGACAACCACGCAAAAAAGTCGTCGTTGAAGGCCTCTGTGGTCCTTCCACCACCCTGTCGCGGCAGCAATGCTGCCCATCTGCACACTGCAGGGAAAGTCGTCAGATGTCCTCGAACTGTCAGCCGAGGACTGAAACATGGAACTCTCTCAAAAAATAACGAACACAGGATGGTCCCAAACCCAAAGTTCCTGTGTGTCCGCTGCCTGCAAGCTGTCATCTGACCTATCATGCTTTCTAGTAGTGTGGTACTCCAGTCAAAAATTTGTGCATTCATGCACTGAATTACATAGTTCATCTGTGCACGTGAGGCCTGATGTACGGCTGCGGAGCCGGTAATTCTCCCAATGAGCGATAAGATAGTCTAAAGAGTAAGGCTGGTGATACTGCTAACCGGTATCGAGGAAGTCCTCTGATTGGTCCCAGCCATGCAATATTCCTCTATCAACTCTGAGACTTTGCTCGGCCTCGCAGGAAAGGTCTGAAAGTTGATGGGTTCCCCTCTCCTCGAGAGGCCCGTCAAAAAATAGATATCCTCGGTGGCGGGCACCAAGGATTTCCCCTCTATCATAAATGCCTCTGCATCTGGGTGCCAATAGTCAACCAAGGCATTTAGTAGCCTGGGTTGAGCGTGCATGAATGGACATAGGAAAAACTTTACCAAGCCACACTGCGACACCGTGGCCATAACATTCGGATCTGCAACCACTACCTCATTGGCAGCCTCATGCTCCCTCTCTCTCCACTGGACATACATCCTGCCAAACACACAAGGGAAAAAGGGGAGTTTATATCTTCATTCAATCAAATTTCCATCATGCGGGAGTAGCCCGCAGGCTGTCGAGGCTACAGTCGCGGGTACCCGCGCGCAGATTTAGCTCTGCACACGGGTACCCGTGGGCTGTCCCTGGACAACCCGCGTTTTTCTAGGGACAACCTCTTAGAGGTCGACGGCCACCCCCAAAAACAACTTAAATAACATAAATGAAGTATTGAAATGCAATATTAGGGAGTTTGTACTTACTTGGTCCAAGCAGAAGTTCGTTTCGTCCACTGTAGCTCCTGGAATCACGATCTCTGGCAAAGGGGGTCTTTTGGCTCCAGAGTTAATTTCCAAATCAGCAATGGTGATAATGAGCTGCCAACTTCTATTTATAGACTTTTTGGCCTCTTTTTGTCACTCTTTTGGCCCCTTTTATCAGTTTATTTTTGAGTGGTTCCGGAGTTATATGGGAGGGATTTGATCAGGTATTGGGACATTTTTCATTGAGTTTCAGAAAATAAAACAAATATATATAGACGGTCCATAAAAAAAAAATCAAAAATCAACTTGAGCATATAGGGTAGGATTTCATTCCCAATGTTGCATCTCATTGCCTTTTTGTTTTTACGACATAGGATCGATCCCATCCGGTTGTGACACAAAACCATCATATCTTCTCTAGAAGTGTCGCAACTTGGTGGTAGAGCTTACCAAAACATGGATGCCCTAGGTAGTTCCTGGTTGCATTATGGTGTCCATGCCATTTCTCACAACACTGTAGGCTCGGGAGTCTGTATAGTCTTTCCTGAATACGAGTTTGAGCCTCATTTGCATGGGTCTTTTTCACTCTTTGTCTTACCCTCCGAACTCCCAA
>ML780311.1:784339-851127 GCA_009831015.1 Picea engelmannii
ATCAACCGCATTTGCATCCTTTACCTTTCAGCCTAGTAACAGTTTGCCTTTGCGTCTTAACACCTTTGGCCACTGGAGGATTTTTCCCGAGTATCACTTCCTAGAACATCAGTCTTGTCCTTGTGCCTTGAGCTTGTATGTTTTCTATACTCGATCTTCCACTGTAACGTAATATTCCTTTATTCCTTTTTCGAAATCAACAAAAAGAACAAAAAAAATCAAATATACCCCAAAAAGAGGATGGGAAAGGTTTTTTTTTTTTTATTGGCAGCATCATGAGTCTCCCTTGGATAAAGCACATCTGTCAGTTTGATTCATCAGACTTTGGGATGTAGTACGACCTTAGGTAGCTTTGCTCGTTATACAGAGTTGTGTCCTCCACCGTTTGGTTACTCTTCCAAACATATGGAGAGTTTGCATTGCCTCCTACTTCGTAGACTTATGATTCACAGATGTGTTGCCTGAGTCTTATCACTTGTCGTGCTATTGTCCAAGGGAAGTTTGTCACTAAGCCTGAGTCAGCCTCTCTACAATATGTCTCTTGTCCGCATACCCGGCCATCCTGAACGTCCAATCAAGTCTTTTTTCAAAATCACTGAAGCCTTTAGTCCGATCACCAAGATTATCAAGTCCACAACCGACGAGCCGTCGAAGACCTATGGGTAGTGTAGTCGTACACTCATATTACACTCCTACCCGAGTTTAGAAGATTTTGAAGTTGTTGCTCGAGCTCTGAAGTACAACCATCAGGCCGAATTATCTTCTGAGAGATGGATACTTTCGATGTATATCTTTCTGATTTCGCGATGTAGCTCCACTGTGTATTGTTCATGGCTACTTTTTATAGTTATTTGACATGGATCTACAGTGTATTTGATTGGTAGCCATGGTTCTGATTTATCCCGAGCATGGGTATGCCCGCCTCGGTGAGACATTTGATATTTTTTGCAGATGGCACCTCCTGATTCCTGATTCCTGGGCTCACTCATTCAGCATATCAGTACAGATTGGTAAAGAATTGGTAATGTATTTAGGCCATCAGATTCTCTTCTGACCTCACACATTAGGGGGAATCTGTTATAACCCTAAATTGCACCATCCATGCTTACCTGGCATCAGGCCAACTCATTTCCCTTCATTGCCAAAGCCATGTTGAGCAGACTCTTTAAAAACCTCCTAAAACAAGTAACCCGTGCCCTAACCCACTGCTGGGCACGTTGGAATGCTGGCAGGCCTTCTACTGCATGCGTTGGAACGCTGGCTGGCCCACTACAACCCGCATTTACCTAACAAAGAAAAAAATCAGGAAAGTTGCCGACGGAACGAAAAGATTTTGGTCAGTTAAACTGGAACTCCCATCCATGCATGGCCGAGAGTTCGTCTAAAACCCTAGCTCCTTCTAGACTATAAAAGAAGGGGTAGGGGTACTATTCAAAGGAGGAAAATCATAGCAAAGAAACTTTGCCCAATTGTCGAATCCGTTTTGTCCCAACCCTTTAGCCTTTCCTCAAGCTTTAGGAGAATTCAAGCAAAGCAATTGGAGGAAAAAGAAGAGGAGGAGCCCAGGATCAGGATCAAGGAATGGTGGCCGGTCTCTATAATCATTGTAAGTTGATTCATCTTGAGATTAATAAAAATATACTTTTCTCGTCCCAAATACACGAGTTTTATATTTTTTATTCGATTTGTGTTTAATCTCTAACCCTCTAGTAGAACAACAACATGCATGCGTAGTTTTGTCTTGATTGCAGGATCGCTTTTTGGAAGGAGCAGTAGAAGAAAGGGGATAAAGCGCAATGGAGGATCTACACCAACCGTCGATAAAAAGGTTAGTTGGTTCTTCCCATGTTTGCCTGTGAAAAAGGGTTTTAGGTTGGGGTAGAAGGTTAAGAGTTATTTCTGAAGGGTCATGATCTGCATGCAAGTTTAAGCCCTAGCTTGTTAGTCTGTAGGGTAGAATATCCCCACAACAATGTAGAAAAAGCAGTTTGTAGTGTGTGCCACAGACTATCAGCAAATTCTAGGTCATTTATACAAGTTAGGTGAATATGGAATTCTGATAAGATGTGTGATGGAGCATGAACGCTCCATGGTGCTAGCAGACGAACATGAAGGAATAGATGGAGGGAACTATGAAGGAAAGCCTACAACACATAAGGTGTTGTGCACAGGATTATGGTGGAATACATTACTTAAGGATGCAAAGGAATACTTTCAGACTTGTGATGTCTGTCAGAGGGTGGGAAAACCATCCAAAAGGGATGAAATTCCACTTATGCCCCAAGTAACCTTAAAAGTGTTTGATAAATTGGTTGTGGATTTCATTGGACCCATCAATCCACCAACAAGGAGATCAAGAGCCAGATACATCATTACTACAACAAAATACTTAACCAGGTGGGACGAAGCATCCCTCGTGAAGGATTGCAGCGCAAACAATGCAACACAATTTCTCTTTGAGAATGTGGTGACTAAATTTGGATGTCCTAGAATTTTTTTTAGTGATCAGAGAACCCATTTCATTAACAATGTTAGCGCTCTGTAAATTTCATTTGACTGAGAAAATGAATGACAGAGGCAACCTACAAACCATCTTTGAGGCCCGAAACCAGCCTTTCGGACCTGGAGAGGGCTCTCTCTGGAGACTTCGTCTCTGTACATGATATGGCTTTAAAATATCATCTAGATTTAAAACCTTTAAACAATATTTTCTGTTTCTATTGGAGAAATAAATAAAGACCTTGGGCTATGGAGTCAATTGAAGAAAACGATAGAAACAAATGACTTGGTGACTGAACTTGAGAGGATAAAGGATAAATGATAAAAAGTATTTAGTTAAAAATCGTTGTGTGTGGCGAGAGAAAAACACATGAAGCAACTCAGAGCACCGTTGGAGATGAATTCAAAGTTCGCTTAGAAGAAACACAGTTCGCCTAAATGACTCAAATCTAGAGCGACACGCGGTGAATTCTAGATTCAAAATCATGTTCTGATTTAGACAAAAATTATAGATATGAATATAAAGAACACAGGAAAGCACATACACAAAGAGAGAATACAATACATCAAACTGCCACTCTTATAATCTTTTCATCAAAGCTTGAGGACCTTTGCATTAAATATCAGTCGAATTCAAAAATACATTCAATAGTCATTGTCTTCAATATTTTTCCAACCAACCTGGCTTACATTGAAAATATGGAATATATAGACAAGGATGTGCCAATCAGGCTACCCTACGCTCTAACTACTATCCCTAGAAATTAGGCTCTGACTACTCCTTGTCAGATGACTCCTTGTATGAAACTTTACTAAAAATAGAAACTGACTGTACTCAGTTGAATCATAGTCACTCGTCTTTGCCACAATGGTTCAGTCATCAACAATATATTGTCGTTAGAGAGTTATGTGTCGATTATTTCCTTTGATAGGGTATCTGGATGATCAAGTGCTCTATCAGACTCCTCCCACCCATTGTAACGGCCTTGATTTTTGTTGCGCGATCGTTTGCTAGTGCGTTCATGTGGCGGGTGACTGTAGACCATCACAGGTGCTTCCAAAATGATGACCCCGGCTAGGTAACAACACCTTTCTTCAAACTGTCATACCTCCAACGTACACCTGTCCTTTTCAATGGCTGATATTCCATCGCTGTGCGTTGTATGTTTTCCGCGTGGGTATCTTTCAGAGTCCCTACCTATTGGTAGGAAACATGATGTGGGGAAACAAAATCTGTGCCACGTCTGAGAAGACAAAAAATAGTGTCAGTTAATCATGCTTCTAGTCTCGTTTATAGTTTTTATAGTCGAATCATTCTCCTGAGAGACTAGTTACACCTTTCTAGATTCATCACTTGCCTTTGCAAAAATGCATTCCCTTTCAGATTCTTCTTCGCATTGGTCAGAGACACACATACATTCTCCATGGCTGGTTCACATTCCTCGAAGTTCTTTTCATTTATATCTTATGACATCCTCTATGCTTCATGCAATGGGATGATTGTACCTTGCTCTTCCCTAAGTTTTCTCTTGAGCCAATTCAAGTTTCCCTCTCAGCCCTGTGATTATGATGCTTCCAGGGTCTTCACTACTAAATGTTGTCTCATCTCCCTATTTTCTTGGTATAACTTAGCGATAATGATTTTTGCTTGCTTCAACTTCTACGAGGGTTCACAAATATGTGTGCCTTGAATGTCTTCCCTTCTCCTTCTGCCGCAACTTTCTTGACTTGGGTCATCGATAGGATCTAGCCAAATGGCGCACATGAGTAACTCTTCGGTGACCAAATCTGCATGTGGCTCACTCAGGGATTGGGCCATCCCCATGTATTTGTTCTTCCTTGGCCTGCCCCTTCACCGGGGTGTCAACTATTGGGGCGATAGGACTTCCAATGACCTTCCTTATTCCGCGACTCTTTCTATTTTCACCTCCGCGTGGTGAGATGTCTCCTTTTCCGTGGGTATATGGGAGTCTCCTTTGGGATCCCTGGGAATGTTGGATGTGAGTAGAAATGAATCCCAATTGTCCCCCAATAATCTCAACTCCTCAACTATCAACAACTTTATCAATGGGACATGAGAAAGTTTCTTCTTTGGCTGGTTTGTTTCAGCCCGGATGTTGTCTACCATTTCTCGGAGGCTTTGGTGTAAGAAGAAATGAATATTTAATGGTCTTCCTCCTATGAAATGAATAAAAAATATGATGTGGTGTGAGTGTATCCTATCAAACCTTCCCTCACAAGTGAAATATTTCCTAGTCACTCTCAGGAGCTTTCGAAAAGGTTCTTGTAGATATCTACTTGGAATGCCCACTTTGACTTGCCCATTTAAACAGTTTGGTTTGATGAAATCCTTGTAGCACCACATGTCTAAGGGAATTCCTTTAGACCACCTTTCACCACGTGGAGGGATATTTGTTAGGACACACAGAGTTTCCTCTATGACCTGGAAAGTGACTCTTGCGATTATTGTGTAGAACCCATTGAATCTGAGTGCAAACTGCTCCGCCAGTTTCACATTGAATCCTTATATCTTTCTACAAAAGACCATGCATTTGACCTGTTCAAAATATGCTCTGGCATTTGGATATTTATTTACCAACGTCAAGTTTTGAGGTTCAGGCCCCACATTTCTACTGCTTCGCGCACCTTTCCTTATGTTCTAGGATGTTTCCATGGTGAAACGCATATCTATTCTACATGTGGTGGATTTAGCACTCATCTGAGGTGATAATTTTGATTGACCTGGGTTTGTGATGCATTTGAAGGCAATCAAATTTCTAGCCATGAAACGCTCAGGGCTCGTGAGAAGAATTATAGATAGAGCATAAACTTGGCTTGTGAACATAATACGCGTAGAGTGATCAGAATTTATAAATTGGCAGGTGAGATATGGAATCATTCCAGGGGACACTAAATCCATGGTGAATGGAGGTTTCAAAGCAAGATGAAGATCTTTGTAGTACATCCATGTGACAGGTATACTTTGGGGTGTGTAAAGTACAACCAATAAGAGCTTCAAATCATATGTGATACGAGCATCGTGATTTTATTCTTTCTGACTTCATAATGAGATGATGATGGTCACTTCATCTGCGACGTGACTTCTATTTAACAACTTGCCTCAACCTTTGGCACATAAAACCTTCTCTTCTGACAGGACCCAACCCTTTGGGAAAATACCTTTACCAATTACACATGTTTTGGTTCTGACATCCCTTCCTGACTCCAAGGGCCAACCGACCACTTGTTGACTTTGACCCATTTTTTGTTCAGTACCTGACCTCACACGCTTTGACACATAGACTCTGACTTGACTAATACTGAATCTAATTGAAAAAATGACAATGCTAAAAAAAAGTACAATCATAGCTACGACAGAAGAATTCAAGATACATCATCAGAAGAGAACACATTACCATCCCCAGGAAAATGGTACAATAGAAGATTTTAAGAATATTCTACAGAATGCATTCACAAATATTTTCAATTTGAATAGGGATGATAGGGATTTGAAGGCATCAACAGTTTTATGGTCTTACATGACTACATGCAAGAATCTTATAGGATATACACCATTTAGACTGGTGTATGTGCATGAAGCAGTGGTTCCATTGGATTACTTAGTACCTAGTCTGCGCATTGCAGCAATCACCAACATGAAAAAAGAAGGTGTTGCAAAGGAAATATTGGATCAGATGATGGAGTTGGAAGGAGACAAAATTTTAGCAATATTTCTCAGGAGGCACAGAAAGTGAAGGATAAAGATTGGCATGATAGGCACATAAAGAAGAAAAATTTTAAGGAAGGAGATCTAGTTCTCATCTATGACAACATGTATTTACAACACCCTGAGAAATTCAAGATGCACTGGTTAGGACCTTATCAGGTGGAGGTATTGTGCAACTGAAATATCTTGCAGTAAAGAATTGCAGACGACTGGTGAATGGCATTCAACTGAAGCTATATCAAGACAGTCGACCTAACAACCTGAGGTGAAAATAGAGATAGAAGATATGATTATATATATTGTATATAGTAGATGTTAGAAGAAAAAGATAAAAAAGGCATAAAAAGAATAAATGTGACAAAAAGACAAAAGGATAGAAGAATATTAAAGGGTTTTTATGTAATAAAATTGTTAGAATTAACAGTGCACCACAAAAAAACCAATGTTGAAGACACTGTGTGCTGGAAAATAGTTGATAGACAGAAAAAGTGGAGCACGCAGGAAAAGAAAAAGTGACAATTGTCAGTGTGAAACAACTGTCAGTACACTGTCCCTCTATAAAGTCGAAAAAAGGTGGAAAATTTGGTCATTTGTGTTTTTTCTCTAAGGAGAATAACGAAGATCGAAGATTAAGTGTGAGAGAGTAAGAATTTTTGATTGAAAGTGGTTAATTAGAGTTCAACAGTCTGGATTTTAGAAGAATTTTACCACCAAGAGTTGGAGCGTCGAGCAGGGCCGAGTGATACATGAGAAATAGTGCTCGAGTGACAGAAACATGGACACAATATATGTCCATAGTCATGGACGTGGATGATATCCATACGCTGGAATATGAGCCACACACCATGTAAGTTTAGGAGGAACAAAACCCAACACAAGAGGTCGAGAATCCAGAGGAGGACTCAGAGAGGAAAAAATTGGATGCATCCAGAGGAAAAGGGCCACAACAGGGTGAACATGCCATGGATTTAGTGTAGCAGGGCCTACAGCCAGAATAAGAGCATGAAACAGAGCACTAGGGAATACCAGAGGTCTGGGTGTCATCCCTGTAAGGAAATAAGAAGGCATGAGCTGAGAGTAGTGTGCAAGGAATATCATGCACACAACCGAAGTTGGAAATAGTGATGCAAAAAATCCCAAAGGGTGTAAAGCCCGAAGATGAGATGGTGGGAGGAGTAGACACTGTGAAATACTCCGATCATGACATGGCTAACAAAGTCAAATTCCCATATTTGGAACAACATAACTATATGAAGAGTATAGGAGAGGGCACATCAGGCACTCCACTATTGGAGCCTACATAGTGGATCCTAGGGCTCTACAATACAGGGATCATGGTTTTCTAGATATAACAAACTTTGGGCATGGTAAACACATCAATGGATGTGTGAAGAAACTCCTAGAAAGCATGCATGGAGGAATTTTGTGGATGGATATCCATAACCGCATAGCTAACACATAGAGGATTTCCTCAGAGACTATCCAAGAGTTTGGATAGATAAAAAAATTCAAGCATCGCGCCATAGCATGTGGGTGTAGGAGAAAAGGGAACCAACCAAGGATTGGATATAATTGAGCTACTACATGATGATGCAGGACATACAGATGAAGGTCCAGGAGTGGTCCGAGGAATGAAAAGTGGTCGTAATCCCAAGGACAATGCCAGGAGGACAAACTCAAATGTAGGAAAGAAAAATCCATGTGAAACAGACAGGCACAAACAGTGTGAGAAAAAAGAATAATGTTGCACAAGGCCATGTGGGGGAAAGAAGTGAAAAAAAAAAATAGGACACAGAAGGAATCACAGTGTGGCTCGACATAGGATCCACCACGCATAGAGCAAGCACCAATAGGAACAACATAACAGGTGCGTGTAGGATAAGAAATGGAAGAGACACAAGAAATAACCATGGAGGAATAAATTGGGTAGGATATAGGCATAGATACACAGATTCTAGAAGAATCTGATCCATCAAACACCCAAAAGAAGAGAATAGGGGAGAAAGCAAGTGGCTCAAGGAAGAAGGTGAAGGCCCACAAAAACCACTGGAAAAATCACTGACACAAGATGATGTGGAACTAATAGCAATGACAGTCAAAGACCAACTGTCAGAGGTGTGGGAGAATACAGATAACCATAGGGCTTCGATTCTGGAGAAAATATAGAAGGTGAAACTTGTGTTAGAGCAGTTGCGGATCAGGGAAGATAAGTCATCAAAAGACAAACCAACAAAAACTAAGGAAGGATTTCCTGGGGGAGAAACAATGCAAATTACAGTGCAGGGGAGTGCCAATTTTATCATCACCCCTGATATTTTTTTCATTGATGAGGAGACATCATAGAGGCCACTAAATTAAATTGAGACATTGGACTTGGAGCTTCCCAAGATCTCAACAAAGGCTTTGTATAAACTACAGATTAGCATTGCGCAAGAAATTCAGTCCAGAGCATGGTCTAATATGACGAATACAAATAGTGCAGGAGGAAAATACCACACTGGAGGAAGAAGTTAGCCAAGAAGGCTAGGAAAAGAATATAACAAAACTAAAATTAGAGGAGATGAAGAAGTACATAGGTGCAGTATTTTGAACCATCCCAGACAGCATAGACTCGAAGGGAGTATCCATTGAAGAAAATATGAGGAAAATAGCGCAGGCCTTGGAGCAGTACAAGGACCAGATAAAGGAACTAGAGGAGCACGCAATACCCACTAATCCTATAGAAGTTAGAGAGAAGTGAGAGAAAGATGAAACAACATATGAATAAAGTATAGGACAAACCATACATAGGATGATAGAGCTCTTGGAAAAAGTGGTCAGTTGTGAACACAACTCTTAGAAGAAGTAATATTGCAAGACCTACAAGAAAGGGTAGAGAAGGTACATGCGGCAATGGCATAATTAAAAAAATGACAAAAGACAATGTCACTGTCAGAAAAAATCAAGACTGCGGTAGAAATGAAGATCCTACAGGCAGAGGAGAAATCAATACAGGCACAAAAAATTGCAATATAGGCTCAGTTGGAGCCCTTGCAAAAAAAGGCGGTTGCATGGATATTGATGTAACAAAACTGCACATAGAAAAAGTAGGCTTGGAGGGGGATGAAATATTGAGGCCTCTGGTCACCACCCAGGTGGTGGAAACCATGAAAGAGAAGATAAACCAAGATAAGGAGAAATTCCAACATATAACATAGATATATGAAGCACTGGCACAGACAATAAAAGATGCAAGAGTTCATGAGTGAATCAAGACGAGTCACGATGCCAGTTTTGGGTCCTGTTGGTGCAGGACAATTTTGGGGAGAATCAAGGAAGTTTTGAAGGAATCAAGATAGTTCTGAAAAATAGGGAGTGCACCAAAATTAGAAGAAAAGTAGTGCCGGAATTAGAAGAAAAGCAACATTGGAATTACAAGAAAAGAAACGCCGAAAAAAGAAGTTACAAAGTGGAAAAAACGTTGCGGAGCAGTTGGAAAGTGGACAAGCGCCGACTTGGAGAAACGGTTGGATCGAGGACCAGCTAAGATTAATTGAAAGAGAAAGTAGATGGATCTGATCCGCTTAGGGTTGTGGTTTTTATAAGGGCTATGTCCCAGTTTTGTATAAGTAGAATGTATTAGGATGATGAGAGAGTGTTTGTCCTTTTGTGGTATGTAGGGTTGTTGTTAAAGTTGTTTGCTTTGTTAGAAGTGTGTATTTTCGAGAGAATGATGTGATCTGTGGAGATCAAATGTAATGACGGTGCAATAATTTGAATAAATATCCCAAGATAAAAATATTTGTGGGCATAGCCCCAGGGGGGGTGAACCACAATACATCTTTGTTTTGTGCGAATGTATGCAGTGTTTCTAATTGTATTTTCTTTAGTGAGTTCATGATGAACATGTTAAATGATAAAGGAAAAATAACTACGCACTAAGAATAAACTAATGGAATCTGTAGAATAACACTAGATGAATGAATGTCATAACTAGTGTTTAGATCAAAATCTTGTTTTACAGTAGATAAATACTTATCATGGAATACCTGCTTCTATAATGATTAATGAATTTTGTTAATTATATTTTGTGTCACTGTTAAGAGCTAGAGTTAGCCTAATATATGGGTATTCGAGGGTTATCAATTGAGTGGATCTAATGCCTATGAGAGAGAAACAAATCCCATCCCATGGTTGTAGACATCTGCATCCTACAACCACCCATAGAATCCATCTCAGGTGACATTGTGCAATGCACTTTGTGCGTTTTATTTCCTTCTGGTATCCAGAAGGGACGATGGTCAAAGGTTTGTTGGAAATCCTATAGTTATAACCTGGGTCAGCCCATAAGAAAACCAACACCAGGTTCTGATGGTTAATAGATTAGATTTATCGATGCCCTCAACTAGCATGGTCATTAAATTCCATCCCACCAATTCGTTTCTATGGTGAGTAGGTAGGTCTTACGCAGATACACGACTGAGATCTCATTTCGCCTCTTCGTTGACTAACAACTATTTTTCATCCTTAAGCCTACTTTTCATCGTTGGCTCATTCTCTAGACCTTATTGCAGGTCCTTAATCACCAATATCCGACAAATGGATGGGATCTAACAACATGTAGATCCAGCGATCTAGATTACAATTGAAGACCTAAGGATTCATATCCCTTCTGTGACCACTCTCGTACCATCAAACATTCAGTAAATGAAACCTATAACCCATATAGGTAAGTTGGTGTTATCACATGAAAGTGTTTAGGGTCATAGGTGATAGCCATGAGTGCAGGCGAGCGGACAGGTGCATTTTTTAGTGACATAGATCCCCTGTGAATTTCAATTTAGTTCCATCTTAAACATAGTTGGAAGGATTTTGCAGTTGGTAGGAAATAAAAATTTGGTGGGGGTGCTAAGATAGAAGGCATGCCCAGATAACATATTATATTCATATCAATGACCTCAAATAATTTCGGGGCCAAAAAATGTGTGTGCATTAAAAGGCCTTGAGCGGGCCGAATTCCTAACCATGGTTTTACAGGGAGGCTACGTGGTGAAATATGGAAAATTTTGGGCCTGAAAGTAGTGTGGGTCAAAACCACTTTCGACATCCCAAAAATAACATGCTCTTACAACATCATATCCAACAGTAGCATGTGGCCACCCCCTAATATCCAAGTCGCATGCCGATCCCGAGGAGGGTTTATCCAATGAGCAAGGATTGAATTTTTTGGCCTCAAAATGATCCAGGTGGATATCGGTGGCCACCCACCTTTTCTGACTGGCTCAAAACAATTTTTTGGCAATTTTGGCAATTTACTATTTTTAGCAGGTTTTAACTTCCGGGGCCATTTTGAGGACCTAAATGAAGGTTTTTTGAGATCTAGGTTCTCAATGATATCCGAAGGCATGATTGAGCCCCCAAAATGAATCTCCTCTACGATACCTTTCCAACGAGCTATCACACGCCTAAAATGGAGATCGTATGCAAAAGTTACAACCCCGGGAAGTTGATGTACTAACTTACCCAAACGGGGCCCACATGACTTTTGGCGCTTCATTTCCTAGGGTTAGGTTTTTGGATGTCTATGACTTTTGGCATTCTCTTCTATTGTAAAAAGGCCTCTAGAGCCTCATTGTAATCATCTTCTCACGGATGCGAGTAGCAGCCACATCTCTTCTTAGAGATAAGCTACCAGCGCCCTAGCTAGTTTATTTCCATTATGTTTGTAAGCATATTTCAGTCATTTGTTATTAATGAAATGAATTCTTATTTCCACTTCATCTCTGCGTTTATGTGTATTTCTGTATTTCATTGTGTTCCTACATAAATACGGATCACAAAACCACCTACTTATTCAATGCCCAATCCATGAGTGGCACATGGTCACCCACTAATCGTCTAGCCATGCTCCAATCCCAAGGAGTATTTAGTTAATGAACAAGGAATGGTAGTTGAAACCTCAGATCATTCCATAAATAGAAGGCATGGAATCTCTCACCATGGAGACAGAACTGTCAGCCCGAGGTACCGCGATGGATGGTTTCTTCTTACAGGCCCATATTGATCTGAGCTTGCATCTTATAGGAGGAAACACACACAGTATGACAGAAGGATGCACAGACAAAAATATTTAAATGGGATGGCCAGATCACACTCTTGGTAGTGGTGGACTGGTCTAATTATAAATAGATCAGTTTAATATTTTGTTAGGGGGGTTTAGAGGTTCGAAATCTGAGAGAGTTTTAGGAGAAGGGCTCTGTATTTTTCTATTTGTAAGCCTAAGGGGCTTGGATTGTAAATATTATGTTATTGAATGATCATTTGAGTTGTTGTATCAAACTGTGTTCTTAGTTTACATTTTGTTCTATTTTTATTATTTGGATGTAGCATATTTTATCTATGGATTCCTGAGGTGGTAGAGGATCTACTGTCATCTTGCCCATGTTTCGTCATTTATCACTCAAACACTTGTTGTTTTTCTTTCTATCTGGATGTAGCATCCTTGATTTATGGATTCCCAAGGCGGTAGAGGATCTGCTGTCATCTTGCCCATATTTCATGGTTTATCACTCAGACACATTATGTCTTCCTTCTCCTCATCACCACATAAATCCTTTGTCTGATAGGAATTTTAAATCTAGTCATGATACTTATGACTCTATAACCCAACGGTCCCAAACTAATATACAACTACCTCTGTTATATTTTCCTTTCTTTTCGATCTTTTTTTGACTCCTGAATTTTAACCCACTCAAAAAAATGTAATGTTACTAGGATTACCCACATTTGCAGTCTGAGGGTGACTCTTGGAGTGATAACAACTGGCATGCCACGTCGACATGACATCATCATATTATTTTATCACTTAAACAAAACCTACAGTAATCTACGATGGAGATCAACTCTCACCTATATGTCGATCAACAAATCTCATTTCTTTTGAAGACCTTCATCGTAAGTGATTCTCTTTGGAACCATCATCCAACTTCATCGACCTCCTATACCCTGACAATGATGTGATTGGAGACAACATTTCAGATCATGCTGAGGTCACTTCCAACAGATCAACGATCCTTGTCCCATCTTAAGGACTTCACCATCATTGGACTTCACACAAGTCCTGACACTTTATCACTCCCAACGATGATGTCTTCCCCGACGAAGGGTTGAGATCTAATCATCCTACTGAATCGACGACTGTAAACTATCCCAAATTAACAAAATGTTTCCCACTAGTTAACGCTTTGATTTTGGTACTTATCCAATTTCAGGGGTTATTTGAGGTATTCCATACTTCCAAGAGTTCAAATTCTACTCTAATACAGTCAAATACTCCCTAACTTCGTCGAGAGTAATATTCTTGCATATATTGCAAGATTTCCACTTTAAACTGGTGTCTCTTTTGGATTTAGGACCTCTCGACTTACACATGAACTTCCTTGACACTGTTGGCCCATGAAATTTCTTGTTTTCTACCACCTTTTTCTATCCTTATTTACCTCCATTTCTATATTCCTTGAGTTATTGTGTGTAACCACAAGGGTAAAAATGCACCTCTATTATGTCATTGTGTGTATTAGTTCAAAAACATTAGAGATTGGTTGGGGGTTTACCAAAGAGAATCACTAATATATGAAATATCACAGGAAAAGAATAAATGCATTCTGGCAAGATGATGTGATCAAGGATGCAACGTAGTCCATAGGTTTAAGGTGCAAGAGAGGACCTGTTCCATGGTCCAACATTAGGTTTTGTTAATCGGTTCATCCTTTGTGTATTTTTAGGAACAATTGTTACCCTAATCTTGGGACGCTTTGTGCTCCAAGAATTGTATAAAAGGCTGAACAGAGATAGAGAAGGATTAGGCAGTCAATCAACTAGCTAAGAGTTATCTTGTATCAATACTGCTACTTATGTAATCTCGTTTTATTTAATGAAAATCAAGTTTCTTCTGAGTTTTTGAGTTTTCGTGACAACTAGTTCACTGCAGCCCTGATCGGGAATTTGGGCCCACTCTTCTAGTCAGGTGTTGTCGGCCTATAATATATCTTTGTTGTGGTTTTTTGTGGAATATGATTAGATCTGTGTGTTCTGCTTCATTTACAATTTTCCTAATTTATTTGAATGCTACATTTATTTATGTTTTAGTACTAGTAATCTAAGTTATGTTCTTTATTTTCACTACAATGATTGTTTACTTGCATGATCAATATTGAAAGAAGCATAGTCTACACATACAGTGCACGATAGCCTATAAAACATTCATCCCCCTGGGTTGACAAATTAAATGTACTAGGTGGTAAATCTAGGTGGTAAATCAATATTCGATCCATATTGATCATAGGATCAATCCCTCATCCTAGGGAGGAACGTCTTACTTTTCATGCTCCAGGTCCTAGGCATTTAAATTTTTTTCATTTTTCTTTTCTTAGGGTTTATTTTTGTCTCTCTACTTTCTTATTTATGTTTTAGGGGCCACTCTCTCGTCTTGAGGAGGGAAACTTATACCTGCCTCAAGTCCTGAGAAATTAAATAGAACCCTTTGATAATTGAATGCTTTCATTTCCACCATTTGTATGAGTGATCTAGGTAGAGGAAGAAACCACAGAGGAGGAAGACCTCCAAGATGAAGGGGAAAATATTAGGGCAGATAAAATTTCATCTAAGAAATAATTGCAAAAGCCGAATCAGACCTACCACCTCACACCAGATCAAGTACACCATCTCAAATCACTGGTAGGGGAGGATCTCTTCTTAGATATGGGGTTCAATCAGTAAATCAACCTAAACCCTCCTCAACATCATAGTCAATATTCGAAGAAGAAGAGGTGGTCGGTAAGAAAATAGGGGAGGAATACACCCTGGGGTTAGAAGAAGAATTCGTTTCACCCTGGGACCAAGGAAGTGCTGCAAAACTAGGGGGGATATTTTGGGAATCTAACTCACCCCTAGGTCAGGGAAACCCTATTCAAACAAAAGAAGACTTTGGGGAATCCTCCCACCAAGGAAACCTTGAGAAACATTTACACAATGAGGGACAAGGGAGTACAGATAAACAAACTCAAAGTAAGTACAAAATTATGGCTAACTCATCACTTGAATTTCCAATTGGGGATATCACAGGGGTGGATCTAACGAAATATATCCCCTTCTCTGCACTACCTAATTTTCATGGATGATCTATTGAAGACCCAGACACATTTCTATTCAAATTTGACATTGTTTGTCATGGCTATGATTATATATTTGATGCTCAAAAGATAAAAATATTGCGTGCTACTTTGAAAGGAACAACCTTGAGATGGTTCGTGGGCTTAGGTGGAAAAA
The DNA here is from genome assembly GCA_009831015.1 of Picea engelmannii. Classification (NCBI taxonomy): domain Eukaryota; kingdom Viridiplantae; phylum Streptophyta; class Pinopsida; order Pinales; family Pinaceae; genus Picea; species Picea engelmannii. The sequence goes on from ML780311.1 coordinate 799,872, forward strand.
CTATCACTACCTGGGTATAAATGAAAACCACCTTCCTTGACAAGTACTAAGATTATTTCAAATCTTGAGATGTAAAGGAGGAGATATTTAAAATAGTGCAGAAGGAGGATGAGAACATGGAGGATTTTTTGGAATGCTTTAATTATAGTCTACAAATATTAGGGCACAATGTTATAGACAAGTATATATTCAAAATAATATTTCTCCATGCATTAAGGGAAGTGTTAGCAGTAGGGCGAAGTGGTAAAGAAGGTGTTCACAAAGAAGAAAGACAACTGGAAGAGAAATCATGGGAAAGAAAGCGTGCAAGAGGAAAGCGACAACTGGTAAGAAGCACAAAATACGCACATGAAAGGAGGCAACAACTGGAAGGAAGCAAAGAACACATATAGAGAAGGAAGGCCTAATGAAAGTAGGGTTAGGGTTTTTGTAATGTTTTATGTAAATGGATGAAGAGCTTGATAGATATAAGGATAAATAATCAGGTATCATAGAAAGGTTTGGTTCGCTACCTATGTAGAGGTCGATATAGTATGTCATGTTTTTTGATGAACCACTTTTGTAAACAGTTGAACTAGAGTGGAGGAGAGAAGGTAGATATTAAGGATTAGATCGTAGGTTGAGGAGCCTGGTGTGATCTAGTTCGCCTCATATATATCTTACCCATCTGAGGAGAGTTGTAAGCGCATGGCGCGGGAATTGCAGAACCACCATAATAAGAGAGCCAAGAGCCAAATATTTGTGGATGTAGCCTAGGAGGGGGTGAACTGTGGTAATACCTGTGTAATGTGATGAATTCATGCATATCTTTTTCATACTTTTAGTAGTTAAACGTTGTGTGTAATGGATGAATGAGTTATTATATTTCTTGGTTAATTACTGTTGGGATATCAGGAAAATATTCCATGGAGGTTAAAATATAAAAGAGACTAAAAGTAGTTTGAAACACAAGTTATAATAAATGGCTCAGAATAAAGATTCCATATCTCTCTCTCAATCCTAGGCTGTAAACACATGATTCTTACAGCCATCCATTTAAAGCTATCTCAGGTGAGTCTGCACAGTGCATTCTGTGTACTGTGTTGCCTTCCAGTTTACCAAAAGGGTCAATAGTTTTAGGCTTTGTTAGTACCCTGAAAGATATGAACCCTGGTTCAACAACGCAGGTAGTAGGGAATAATAGTTCATTAAACCAAAAAATGGTTCCATTGTCATGTTAAGAGGAACAAGAGAGGATTGATTAGATGAGATAGAATGCATGAGAAAATAATTAGTGAAACCAGAAGACCATTGAGCCACTATAATGGAATGTTGAGACCGTGGAACCCCACGAAAGCAGAAATCGAAGGCTGGTTGAGAACTAAAGATCTAGAGTTTTCCTAGAAAGACAATATAAACCCTAGCATCACACCTCGCAAATATCTGGATAAATACGTGTTTACAAATTTACATGAAGTCTTTTTATGTGATTTTCCCCACCTACTATAGGAGTGGATACCAAGGTTGAAATATAACCACACGATGAACCAGATCCGACAGCTAGATTGGACCCCAGTATAGGTTGAGAAGTTACAATAGGTGAACAACAAATTCACCTGTGTAGTGTACTTTTGTCTTGACAGTATTGTGGTAGGATTCATCACAGAGTTTGCAGTCGACACAAAGAAGTTGTACATCACAATAGAGAAAGAATTTCTACGCAGACCCCGCATAAGGTGCATTCGATCACTGTATACTTATATTAAATATTTCTATATAACAAAGGGGTAATGACAATGGAATCAAACAGCTAGACTTCCCTGCGTACATGGGGGAAAGGGGGAATCACTGACAAAGAAAGGTGAAATGGAAGAAGGTTAGGATAAAGGCAAGAAGGAGCAGGAACCCTTGGACCCGATATTGATGTATGACGACCAGTTTAAGTGGGTCTTAGCATCATTAGGAATGACACATAGTGGAGTACCATAGCAATACAAGGTGAATACCAAGAAGAGATCTGTAGCCGTGAGGGAGGGATTGGAAAGTGACGAGGAAGAGGTAGAGGATCTCTGAGCTGTGGAGTAGATTGAGGAAATCCCGTGTGCAACCTATGGGAGGAAAACAAGAGGCCCAAGAACTGGAGGAGAAGATAGCCATCCTTTCCATATTAATGTCAGTGTGGAACCCATAAACCCGTGTGCAACCAATACACCAAATAGAACACCACTGTTTAGACAACCAAAGTTCAGAGGAAGTTCGATAGTATGAAGTACATATACCACATGAACAACAATTGGATGATCCAGTTTAGGCAGTACTAGTCAAGTATCTACACCGCATGACGGAGGTAGCAGTTCAATATTTAGAATGGAAGGACATGATGCCACTATCAGATTACCATAATTTCTAGGAGAAGAAACATAAGACACTGAGAAGATTTTTTTCATTTGTGCAAATATTTGGGAGGCAAAACAAATCACTGATGAAGATACCAAACTTGCGCAGCTAGCAATCATGCTCAGAGACCGCACACTAGACTGGTACATGAGTCTAGACATGAACAGTGCCTCTAGGATGATGAGAACACTGGAAGACATTAAGAATTTACTCATTAATGAGTTCCAGAAGCCAAGCTTAGAGGATCAGTACATGAATGAGATGATCGATATAAGATAGAAACTAAGAGAGTTTGTATGGGAGATTGACCAGATATTCAAGTGATTGAAGGGGAAGTTAAAATACCTTGTGAATGAGATGCAGCACTAACACCTATTTTTCAACTCACTACGCCCACACCTAAAATATCCATTACGACAACAGAAGTTCCAGACATAGGCCGAGGCTCTATAGGAAGCCTTGCAGCTAGAAGAGAATCAATACCAACAGATGGACCCAACTATTGAAGAATTGAAGGAGTATTTGAAGAACCTAACATTTAAGTTGAACCAGAATAAGAACAAGGACAAACAAGAAGCCATTTGGTGCACCACATGCAGGATGGAAGGACACCACAAGAACAAATGTCCAACATTCGCGCAGTATATGGAAACATGCATGCCAAATTCGCTACCACATGGAGGATTATGGTGCAAAATATGCAAGAAACTGGGTCATGACCCTTATCATTGCACGATGATGCAGAAGTACCAGAAAGTTCCAAATAATTATTAATGAACCTTTTGTAAGTCAGTGGGCCATGACGACAAAGATTGCATAACTATGGAGCTGATGCGGGAAATAACATCAGATGCATACAGGGTACACGACGAAATGATGACTTGGAAAGAAGCACCATAATTCAATCAAGCCCCAGCTCCATACAACACTACACAACAGTAGTACAATATTGCGCAACAACCATACAATAAAACACAACCGCAGTACAACCCGATGAAACCCTAGTATAATAATGCACAGTATAATCAGGCACCATAGTACAACGCACTGAGAGGGGACCGAGAAGGATATCGAGGAGAAGGATGAGACAAAGGAGGTTTCAAACATGGAAGAGGACTAGTCACATGTCACAACTGTTAGCAATCAAGACATTATGCATAGGAATGCCCACTACCGCCAACGACTTGTATGTATTGTCACGCATCAGATCACAAGACAGAGGAATGTCCGACACTATTAGTAAAGATCCAGGAAAAGAGGAACCAAAACAATCATAATGTTTAATGGATTTCATCCGAAGCAAGGGAGGATGGACAAAACATCAATATAGTCACCCATGGAGGAACAAAAATAGGAAATGACGTAGTTTGACAGGAACTCGCACAGAACCAATGGGTAAAGAAGAAACCGAACCAAGAAAGCAGTTCGATGCACCCAAAGAAAAGGAGACTTTTAAGTAAGCCAGACAAGACTTTCAGAAGGTGGACACAACATCAACTTCCACTATGCAACTAGTCCATGAAACCCCAGAATATGAAATGCCACCATCATTGGATCATACCAACGGAACGCCACCCAAGGGACAAGTAAGTACTATCAAAGAATTTTTGCAATCATTCATAAAAATGTTAAGTGATCCTTCATTTGTGAAAATATTTCAAAACATCCTAGAGAAATGTAGCAGCGAGACAGAACAAAATATAGAACCGAAAACTATTAATCATCTACACACAAGAAGAAGAACAAGTAGGGAATTTAGGCTGAATTCGAACATTGGGGATTTCAATATGGGAGACATCATACTGGACCTAGGATCCGAAGTGAATGTGCTACCCAAGAAAACTTGGCAATGCATGGGAGAGCCAGCATTGGGATACTCAAATGTCCAATTAAAACTAGAAAACCAACATAGGGTTATAAAAATAGGGAGACTAAAAGGAGTAACAATAGATCTTGATGGAGTGTGCACTAAAGAAGACTTTGAACTCATCAAAATAGTAGATGGCACAACACCACACCCAACACTACTCGGTTTGGATTGGGCGTTTGACAACCAGACCATAATTAACTTGAAGACAAGGAAAATGACATTTGAATCTGGAGATTACAGGGTCATAGAAGCACTAGATCCATCATAAGGGGAAAGGTTCGTAGAACCCACTTGCCTAGACTTAGAGGATATTGGCCAGTTGTACATAACAACTGTGCGTGAGGAGGATTATGTAAACCCAACTATAGACGAGGTACTCAATTAGTGCAACATTACTTCATGTGCAACATATTCAGATACCGGGTTAGAAAACTGGCAACAGAGACTACATGAAGTATCCACGAGAAGATGTGAAAGAATAGAATGCGCAATACGGGGGATAGGCATAGAAATCAAACAACCACCAAGTTTCCACGCACTAAATGATTTGGAAACATTATTGACACAATATCAAGATGAATTATTAGAGAACCAGAGGCTACTAGCATTGGATTTAGAACTCAAGGCCACAACCACAAGATGGTGGGGCGCACATAAGGAAATTATTACAAACTGGTACCCATGTAAGCGGTTACTATGCATATGAAGATATGAAGGAATAGGGACACCAGAAAAACACTTGGAGGAGTGAAAAATGTTGTAGAAAATGACACCACCAAAGGAATGGCCTCACCACTTCATTCACACTTTAGAGGGCATACCAACAAACTGGTATATAGATCAATAATTGCGCAAAGGAACTACAACATGGATGACATTGCAACAGAACTTTACTGTCACTTTCTCATTTGAGCATGAGAACCCCAACATAGATGCAGCCCTGAAACGGATCAGAGGAATCATATTCATTGAAGAACCGGAAATAGAACTTATTACCGAAGGGAAACAATGAAATAAGAATACAATCAAGGAACTATTGTTATGTTACCACATACAGGAGGAAGCACCAGACAAAGATGACCCACGTGACATTCAGATTGAAGAAGTAGAAGGTGAAAGAGATGTGAAGGGACCACCCATAGAATCCGAAGTTATTTCCACACCAATCAAGATAAAAAAATTTAACATTGGAACAACTAAACATCCCAAAATGGCCAGCATTGGAGACTACTAGGATGAGCCAACAGTAGAAATCATCAAAGAGTTGTTGCACGAATACAATGAATTGTTTCCTACAACATTTACATAAATGAAGGGAATAGCAGGAGAACTGGGAGAGATGAAGATACATCTCAGACCTAAAGTGAGATCGATTATATAGCGACCATATAGACTGAACCCCGTATATAAACAAAAATTTAAAGAAGAGATCGACCAGATGCTCGAAGCCGGCATAATCGAACCAGTTGAGGAATCAGAATGGATAAGCTCGATGGTTGTATAGGACAAGAAACAAGGAAGAGGGATTAGGGTATGCGTGGACTTGAGGAAGTTGAATGATGCATGCCTACATGACCCATTCTCTACACCGTTCATGGATGAAGTGTTAAAGAATGTGTGGGGACACGAAGCTTACTCATTCACTGATGGATTCTCATGCTACCATCATATTAAGATAGCACAGGAGGACATATAAAATACCACGTTCACTACAAAATAGGGATCTTACCAATATATAGTCATGCCATTTGGACTGAATAATGAACCAACAATATTCTCCAAAGTGGTTATCGTAACATTTAAAGAATTCATCCATCAGTTTCTCGAAGTAAACCTGGATGACTGGACAGTCTATAGTCTGTTGAAAAAACATGTGGAAGTTTTATGCTTGATGCTAGAATGATGCATAAAGTGTTAGATATCACTAAACATAAAGAAATTTATATGTGTAACATCGTTTGGGATACTATTGGGCCATTTAGTTTGAAAACAAGGGCTATTGGTCGATCTGGCAAAGATCGCAGTCATCGTTAATTTACCAGCACCAAAAACAGTCTGTTAGCTACAAGTGATGTTAGGACACACATGATACTATAAGAAATTCATCAAAGGATATGCACAGATCACATCACCAATGGAAAAACTTATAAGGAAGGATACAAAGTACCAATGGATGACGAGTGTCAATATGGTATGGATACTCTGAAAGAAAATATCGTCATTGCACTGATATTAGTATTTGTAGACTGGGGAAAGGCATTCCATGTGCATATGGATGCATCGGTGATAGAACTTGGAGATATATTAGCACATCTAGGAGCAGGAGCCTTGGATCACCTGATAGAGTTCGCAAGTAGAAAACTATCTAACTTAGAACAAAATTATAACACGACGGAAAGAGAAGGCCTAGCTATGGTTTACGCACTGCATAAGTTCAGACACTAAATACTCGGAAAACATTTTAAGATGTTTACAGATCACTCAACCCTAAAATACCTAGTCAAAAATCCTGTGTTGGGGGGGAGAATCTGTCGATGGTTACTATTATTTCAATAATTCGACTTCGAAGTAATAGTTAAACCATGAAAACTAAATGCAGGACCTGACCACCTATCACGGGTCACAAATGGAGAAGAACCCATGAACTTAGAAGACAACTTTCTGGATGCACAATTATTCTCAGTATATATTGTTGATGACTACTTCACAGAGATCATTCAGTACTTGAGCACAGGTACCATGTCGCAAGAATATACCACCACATAGAAGAAGAACCTGGTAGTTCGCGCAATCGACTATCAACTGATCGTAGGACATATATATATATATAATGGGTGCATATAGCATTTTATGAAGGTACATGTAAGAGCACAAATGACCAAGAATTTTAGCAGAATCCCACGAGGGATTGGAAGGAGGACACTATACAGGAAAAGCTACCATGCAGAAGGTACTTCGTGCAGGATTATGGTGGCCAATGATTCACAGAGACTCGAAAGAGTACTATTAGGGATGCAATGTCTGTCAAAGGGTAGGCAAACCCAACAAAAGGGACAAGATGTTGTTACGACTCCAAGTGACATTACAGGCATTTGATAAATGGGAAATAGACTTTGTGGGACCAATTAACCCACCAACCAAAAGAACAGGGGCAAGATACATCATCAATGTGACGGAATACCTAACAAGGTGGGCGGAAGTCGCACCAGTAAAAGGCTGCAGCGCAGAGACAACTGCACACTTCTGATTTGAACATGTAATTACTAGATGCCCAATAGTTTTGATGAGAGACCAAGGCACGCATTTCATAAATAGCACCATCTATGTGATTCTCGAAGAGTTTGAAGTTCACCACTAGAAAAGCACACTGTATCATCCACAGGTGAATGGCACAGTAGAAGCCTTTAACAAAATTCTAGAGAATGCACTGACAAAGATCTGTAACGTCAACATAGATGATTGGGACCTCAAAGTACCAGCAATATTATGGGCATATAGGACGACATGAAAGAAGTTGACAGAGCACACACCATTCAAACTATTCTATTGCAAATAAGCAATAGTGATATTAGAATTTTTAGTACCCAACTTACGCATAGCAGCTATCACACAAATGACAGAACATGATGCAATACAGGAAAGACTGAACCAATTTTTAGAAATGAAGGAAGACCGAATCCTAGGAGGATTCCATCAACAAGTGAAGAAGGCTAGATACAAATCATGGCATGATAGACACATTAAGAAGAAGACTTTCAAGGAAGGAGATCTAGTATTTCTCTATGATAGAAAATCGTTTCAGCACCTAGGAAAGCTGAGAATGCATTGGTTAGGACCATACGAGGTCAAATCTATAATAAAAAGTGGAGTTGTAATGTTAAGATATTTAGTAGGCACAAACCTCAGAGGAATGATCAACGAGAGTCGACTGAAGCTGTATAAGGACAGTCGACCACTCACCGTGCAGTAAAAAAAAAAAAAACTGAAAAGAATGATGCATACCAGAGATAAAAAATTCACAGGATGCTCAAAACATGAATGCAGAAAAGGAAAGAACAACGGTTACATGCCAAAGAAAAATGAGCGGGAAATGGAAAGTCAGCAAAATCAAGATGACAGGACAACACTAAGTGGAATTAAGGCATGGAAAGGACTGATGGAACATCACATTAAACATGCCAACTGGAAACAAAAAAGTAAGCATAATGGAAAAAACTGCCACAGATTCATTGAACCCACAGTTATGGTGCATTAATCACATCATAGAGGAAGCGTCCTCAATAAGCTTCATGAAAATCCCATACAACACACGAGCATGGAAGCAACTTGTCTATTCATGAAAGGAGAATAGAGAGAGAGCAACAACAACTCAAATGAACAAAGTGAGACCACATAGATCACCATAGTCTTTCAAACTCAACAAACGTTCAACATGCATCCCTATGTCACCACCGAAGTCTGTCAAACTAGGCCAGATAGCGAGACTGACTAGGGCTCAAACTAGGTCATGAGGACTGTTGGAAGAAAATGAGCAGCAACATCTGGAGATCATCAATATCGATGAGATACCATCCCCAGAGATAACACCAGTGAACTCTACACCGATATTGGAAGGGATTCAACAACCACAAGAAGAGGACCTGAAAGAGGACATGCCAGCAGTGGTGCATGAATCTCAGAACGAGGAAGAGGAAACCCAATAGGAAGTGCAACTAGAAAGCATTGAACCAGTCGTAGAAGGTAACATAATAACACATAATCAAGGATTAGAGGGGCAACCAGAAGAGTTCCAGGTACCCAGCCTAGGTCAACCAATAGAAGAGACCACAAGAACTACCTTGGCTTGGCCAGAATGACTTATAGGGGAGCAACCAGGAGTTGTTGGAACTTCGTACCAACCACCATAGTAGGAAGACAAATTGTTGATATTGAGCTCACCTCACAAGAAACCGGTAGCAGAAATTGTGCTACCACACATACTAGAGGGAGTATAGGTAGATCCGAAGCTACTGGGTCACGTCGGGAAGCTCAAGTATTCTGACCATGATGTATAAAACAAAACCAATTACCTGGAACTTGCGCCGAGGGTTTTTATGTAGAACATAGTGGTCAACCAACTTGGGGAAACAATCAACCAACCATATTAGTGGGCAGTTGGACTAGACAGAACAAGAATTTTAGGGTTGCTAAAAGTCCCACATTTTGGCAGGGCCTAGTATGTGATAACATGCGTTAAGAAGTTGTTAGAAGGCATGCACAGAGGGGATATATGGCTGGAAAAACACATCCCCATAACTGTTGATCTTATCACGTAGATAACAGGACTACCCAGTCGGGGTATGGATCCCATGCTGATTCTGGACGATAAATCTAAGGAGAAAGTGTTAGTAGAGGAAACGAATAAGAAATATGGTACTTCTAGGGGGACAAGAGGCATTATAATCAAACAGATCAACAATGCAATGAAACAATTGGGTGCAAAGATCTTAGCCTGTAAATTGTTAAGAAAATGCCACAAAGTACCAGCGGATGTCATCGCAATTGTAGCTTAGTGTGCAGAAGGCACCTTTGTGATTTGGGCACCTTATCTATTAGACTTGTTCCAAGTGGACTGCAAGGATGTGTAGGACCTTGGTACAGAATTCCATTACTCATGGATTCTCACCCTCATAGCCTTCATGGGATGGCGGGAACCAGAGTATGTATTTTTTTGTACTAGACCATAGCCAGTGGGAGCAAGATATCTATTACTGAGATATGGGCCACATGCCAAGCATAAGAGGGAAAATGGAATCATCTTTGAAGCATATCTACGGGACATACATGAAGCCATTATCCAATCATGTAGAATAACACCAGAGGCTGTCGCGCAATATGGGGACATCGCTAACTTATGGGCTACACATCAAGCCATGTGGATACAACCAAGGAAGGATCTAGATAAACAGTGGATACCAATGTGCTACTGCATCACAGAAGGTGATATAGACATGGTCATCAACAAATGGACTGATGCATGGAGGATCCCATCCATTCCCTAGGAAGTACCGGAAGGACCCACAAAAGGAGAAGCAGTGCAGGAAGAAACACATCCTCCACAAATCCCAGTTCCCAAGAAACCAAGGATGGGCCAAAACAAGCCAACTCATGCAAATGAAGGGGAAAATATGATAGGGACCCATAAGGGGTAGAAAGAGACCAACGAACAACTGAAGCATGCTAAGGGAGCGTAGGAGACCACCCCAAATCCCATCACATAGGAACTAAGGGGAACTAAGAGATTGGTTGTATAGGAAACATGCATGCGCAAGAAATAAAAGGCACAACGAGCATCACCAGACTATATGATCACAGAGGACAATGGAGAAATGATCGCAAGAATGGTCCAGTATTGTCTACCAAAAGACTTCAATCATGGAGCACATCACAGGGATAAATTGCAAAAAGAACTGGCATAAATGGGAAATCTCCTTAGGACACTCGAGGAGGCCCAAAGAGTAGGTAGCAACAGAGGCATGTAGTCGTCGACAACATAAACCAATGAAAGAATGGAGGTATAAGAATGAGACCCAGTCCTCCCAATGCCACACGCACATGCAATGGTCTACATAAAATCAAGCATGCAACGAATGGATGAAATAGTGGGACAAACACCACTGAAGATTTTGGACCACATCCAATTGGTGTTAACATGGATGCCATCAAAGGCACTGTACAAATTGTAGGTTAGCATCAACCACGAGATGCAGTCTCAGGAACATAAAACTAATGCAATGAATCTGGAAGAACTATCTCATCACAACAATGGTCGCAAAAGTATTAGAATAGAAATATATAAACTTAGTCGAGCTACAGAAAGAAACAAAGAAGTGATAAGTGTTGTAAAAATATTGTGAGAAGGCCAAATTTGAAACTCAGAAGGAGACAGAATGCAGGAATGAATTGGAACGCAGAGTGGGAGAAATTTTTGGAAAACTTCTAAGCACTGCGCAAGGAAACGAACTCCCAGCTGCAGAAAATATCGACTAGATTGTGTAGGAAATTGCTCTATACCATAAGGATATCGAGGATCTCTGAGAACAACTCACACCAACAACTCCACCGATAGAGAAGGAGCAAAGGAGGCAGGCAACAACAACGCAAATATAGGAGATGGAGAAATAGGTTAGCATGACAGCTAACTTTCTTGATAAAGCAATGCAACTTTGGACAAGACTGGAGGTGGATCCACAGGTTCAATGCTGGGACAAGGAAGAGGAAAGGATCAATGCAGCGATCCAAGAAATCAAACAAAGTAAAAATACCATACCAATCCCATAACACATCAAGGGGATGCAAGATCTGAAAAAACATGCAGGAAGAACTTATCACCGTGCAAACATAGAAAAAGGAGCGTCAGGCTCAAATAGAACCATTACAGGAATGACTAGCAGAAGTACTTGCACAGGTAGAAGCAACTAGAACAAATATGGCATAAACACAAGAAGAATGTGTAGGATTAATAAGTGATCATGTAGCAGTTCAGATAGTGGATACCATTAAGGAGAAGACTGCATAGGCACTAATAAAAGTAGCAAAGCTGAGGGAAAATTTCCAGACGATCACCAAGGAGTTCGAGGAAGCTCAGAAAGATTAGGTGACTCGAGACGAGTCACATGCCAGTTTTGGGGGCCTATTGGCAACAAGTCGAAGTGGTAAAGAAGGTGTGCACAAATAATAATGACAACTAGAAGAGCAATCGTGGGAAATAAAGCATGCAAGAGGAAAGCAACAACTGGTAAGAAGCACAACATGTGCACATGCAAGAAGGAGGTGACAACTGGAAGGAAGCAAAGAACGCATGCAACAAAGGAAGTCCTAACGACAATAGGGTTAGAGTTTTTGTAATTTTTTGTGTAAATGGTTGAAGAGCCCGATAGATATAAGGATAGATACTCAAGTATCATAGAGAGGTTTGGTTCACTATCTATGTAGAGGTCGATATGGTATGTAATCTTTTTTGATGAACCGCCTTTGTAAACAGTTAAAATAGAGAGGAGGAGAGAAGGTATATCTTGAGGATTAGATTATAGGATGAGGAGCCTAGTGCAATCTAGTTCGACTCATATAGATCTTACCCATATGAGAAGATTTTTAAGCGCACGACGTGGGAATTACAGAGCCACCATAATAAGAGAGCCAAGAGCCAAATCTTTGTGGACATAGCCCTGGAGGGGGTGAAACATGGTAATACCTATGTAATGTGATGAATGTATGCATATATTTGTCATACATTTAGTAGTTAAATGATGTGTGTAATGGATGAATGACTTATTATATTGCTTGGTTAATTACTGTTGGGATATCAGGAAAAGATGCCATGGAGGTTAAAATATAAAAGAGACTAATAGTAGTTTGTAACACAAGTTATAATAAATGGTTCAAAATACAGATTCCATATCTCTCACTTAATCCTAGGCTATAAACACCTGAGTCTTATAGACACCTATTTTAATATTTCTCGGGTGAGACTATGCAGTGCATTCTGTGTACTATGTTGCCTTCTGGTTTACCAGAAGGGCCGATAGTTTTAGGCTTTGTTGGTACCCTAAAAGATATGAACCTTGGGTCAACAACACATGTAGTAGGGAATAATAGTTCATTAAACCAACAAGAATATTCCTTGGAGTTATTGAATATGGTAGTAAAAGGGGACATATCAAAGTCATACTTTGATGCAATATGTGAATTATGCATCCAATGTTCATGAGTAGTAGCTAGACAGAGGCAGGGGACTCGAATTACCAAACCGTCCAGCAGTGGGGTCACAAATATAGAACTTGGTAACCTGCTGGAGGATTTGAGGACTAACATTTTGAACACCCTAACCTCACAAATGGACCTTCTACAAGAAAAATAGAATCAGATTGAGTTATAAAAATCCATGGCAGTCTTTTGTCCTAGGTGCAGAAAAAAACATTCACAACTTGAATGTCCACTAAACAATATTTGCGCTATATGTGAGAAGAATCATGAGACTAGTGAATGTACTTTTTTACTAAGATTAAAGGTGATGTTTTAGGGAGTAGACGAATAAAAGGATAAGCTCTACTTTATGGGACCAAAGAAGCCATGGGAACCACTACCACAGAACATAAATCAAGGTATGCCTCAAGACTTCTCTCAATATTTCAATACTTCAAATTTCGGATCTCAAACCATGCCTTTTTCATCATCATGGCCACAAAATTATCAATACCAATATCCCACTTCTTGGTAACCATGGCCCCCATAGAATAATTCAACTATCCCATGGTCCCAGAACTGGTGTGGCCGTAATTAAATAAACCAGAATCAACTTCCTCACACTATGCCACCACAATAGTTCCAACAACAACAAAAATTACAACTGCCCCCTATTGTTTTTGCTAATAACCCTCCTCTTTAGCCACAAATTCCTGTCCAATCAAACCCCAATCCAAATAATAAAGGAGCTCAGCAGGTTGAGACACTCAACCTTCCTGCTTATGGCATTTCTACCCTGGGATGTAATGAACTAAATCTTAGATCAAGTAGGGTACTAAATGCCAAGAAGTCACCAATAATTATTAAGCAAATTGATAATGAATTTCTAGAGTCAGAAACTAAGAAGGAATATAGGCAACTTAAAAACCCTGTAAACCAACAATTTCCTCCTCAGAACCCTGTCACTAAGGAATGTCACAATAATCCCCCCTACCCAGAAATACTATCTCTAGAAAAACAACATCCTCATCCTAGATTTGACTTCTTGGGGGAACTGCTGAATTTATTTGTTATAATTACCTTACTCCAAGCAATGACAGATGTGTCGATTTATGAGAAAACAATTAGGGAACAATGTTCTAAGAAACTTGGAAGAAGGATCCACTTACTATCCATGTCATGGGGAAATTGTCAAACATTATGTTAGGAAATTCTATACCTGTTAAGTATGGAGACCCAAGGAACCCTATTCTAACTATACAGATAAATGGGGTTAACATTCCAAATGTATTAGTATATCTGGGAGCTACAATCAATTTTATAACTTCCACAACTACATCCATCCTTGGTTTGCATGATTTCAAACCCACACCTACCATTCCAGAATTGACAAATCAGTCTATTGTTAAACCAATAGGAAAATTGGAAGGCATAACCATTTCAATAGATTCATGGCAGTACCTTGTTGATCTCCTAGTTTTACAAACACAATCCCCATGTGGAGGGCATCCTTGGATCCTTGGGAGACCTTGTATTTCAAAAACAACTGCCTATATTGGTTTTCGGTCAGGAAATATGGTGATATATAATGGAGGGGATACTAAGAACCTTATTTTGTACCCTCCTGCGGAACCAAGTTCATCAAAAGGACCCGAAATCACCCTATTATGGAAATCCTCACCTATAAAAGGGGTGGAGATTGATGAAGAGATAATACCAATCCTTAAAATTAGTGAGGCCCTTTGTTTTAGGAATGAGACAGAGGATGATACCATCAACACCTTCATCAATGACTATGACTCTGTTCCCAGTCTTACCCAGTCATTTCTGGAATCAGTTATGAACTGTAATGAATAGGACACTCTTGAATCTGAAACTGAGATCGAGACTATCCCAGTCGCACCACATAGTAGTGTCCCTGTTGAAATTGATCCAGAAAAGATGTTGAATGCCAATCCCAATCTCTCACCCACACAGTCTGAGCAATTACTTAAAATTCTTTGGGAACAGAAAGAGGCCTTCGCCTGGGAGTATACATATATGAAAGGAATCCCCACTGATTTATGTACCCATCACATATACATTCAAGAGGGATGTCGTCCCATTAGATAACCACAGAGGAGAATGAATCCCGCTTTGAAACAAATTGTCAAAGATGAGATGCAAAAATTATTAGATGTGGGATTCATCTACCCAATATCGGATAGCCAATGGGAATCCCCACTGGTCATTATTCCTAAGAAGAATGGAAAATGGAGGATTTGTGTTGATTATCAAGAATTGAATAAAGAAACTCAAAAAGACCATTTTCCTCTTCCCTTTATTGACCAAGTCCTTGACACATTAGCCAGGAAGAGGTTTTTATCCTTCCTGGATGGGTTTAGCGGGTATAATCAGATCTAGATAGCTCCTGAGGACCAATACAAGATCACTTTCATGAGCCCCCAGAGGACCTTTGCATACAGAGTTCTTCCATTCGGCCTTTATAAATTGTCTACTACTTTCCAAAGGGAAATACTGGATATCTTCTCTGATTTAGTCAATGATAGTGTTGAAATCTACATGCATGTCTTCACTCCTTATGGGGATTCCTTAAAAGAAGCCTTGGAAAATTTGGAGAAATTACTTAAAAGATGAAAACAAATGCATGTTTCTCTTAGCACGGAAAAGTGTCACATGCTCATGGAAGAAGGGGTTGTGTTGGGACACTTACTATCAACATCAGGGATCCAGGTTGATCCTGCCTAGGTAGAGGTAATACTACATTTTCCTGCACCTAAGACACCAACACAGGTACGCAGTTTCATTGGTTATGCAGGTTATTACAAATGTTTCATAGAAATGTTTTCTAAAATAGCACACCCTGCTTTTCAGTTAATATCCAAAGATGCAAAATTTGTGTGGAAAGATGAATGTGAGACCGCATTTGGACAAATCAAAGAACTAGTCTGTAAGGCTATGATACTTTGAGGACCATATTGGAATATTTTGTTTCACATTTTAGCTGATGCTTCTCACATGGAAGCGGGGGTTGTTTTGGGACAACAGGAGGACAAGAAACCATACGCAATATACTACATCAGTAAGAACTTGACTCCAACTAAAATAAATTATACGGTAACAGAAAAGGAATTCTTAGTAGTCATATATGATGTTAATAAATTCTGACACTATATTACAGGTTATCCCACTTTTGTGCACATGGATCATGCAACCATCATGTATCTCATGAAAAAACCTGTAACCCGAGGTTGGATCACGAGATGGTTATTATTACTCCAAGAATTTGATATCACCATCATGGATCTCCCTAGGAAGGATAATGTAGTTGCATATTTCTTGTCTAGATTAGAAAATGATACACAAGGGGAACCTGTAGAATATAGTTTTCTAGATGAACACATTTTTGCAATTTCTACTCATGTTCCATGGTATGCAGATATTGCTAACTATATTTCTACAAGAAAAGTGCCTCGACATTTTCCTTACAGGGAACGACGAAAGATCATCCATCACAGTGCCCTTTACACCTGGATTGAGGGATTCCTCTTTTACATTGGTCTTGACCAACAAATCCGACATTGCATAGGAGAAGATGGTATTTATGATTTCTTGAAGGTTGCTCATGATGGTCCCTATGGAGGCCATTTTGAAGATAAACGAATAGGTCACAAAGTGCTACAAATGGGGTATTACTGGCCCACTATTTTTCAATATTCAAGGAAATATGTCTGGGGGTGTGATAGCTGCCAACGAATGGGGTAGCCTGGTAAAGAAGATGGAATTCCCTTGAACCCCCAGATATCCCTTGAGCCCTTTTAAAAATGAGATACTGATTTCACAAGACCATTCAATACCCCCTCACAAAAGAAAGTCCATATTCTGGTCTGTACGGATTATGTAACAAAGTGGGTTGAGGTGAAGGAAATTGTAAAAGAAATCGAGCTGGTTGTTTCAAAATTCCTGTTCAAAGAAATTTTTGCTCAATATGGAGCCCCTAGAGAAATAACCTTAGATGGAGGAGCAAAGTTCACATCACACATGATAACAGGGTTAATGAAGAAATATGGGATCAAGCACATGATAACAACTCCATACCATCCCTAGGCAAATGATCAAGTCAAAATAACAAATAAGGTACTAGAAAATATCCTCACAAAAACTGTAGCAAGTCATCGTCGAGATTGGGTAGAAAAGATGCCTAAAGCACTGTGGGCATATAGGACAAATTGGAAAAATACAACGGGATTTTCTCCATATGATATTGTCTACGAAAAATCTCCTTTTTTTCCCATAGAGTTCAAAATTAAAAAACTTAGAAAAACCCTGGAAGTAGGTTTGGATCTTTCAGAAGCCCAAAAACATCATCTGGAGCAGCTAAACAAGCTAGATGAAATTCCATTAGTGGTTTTTCAGAATACTGCTACAATCCAGGACCAACATGCTAGATGGAATGATCGGTTTATCAAGAAGAAGAAATTTCAAAAAGGGGATTGGGCATTACTCTATGATTCTTGATTCAAGGATTTCAAGGGAAATTTTTTCTCAAGGTGGATGGGGCCATATGAAGTTGACAAGGTATTTGAAAATGGGATTGTTAGATTGGTAACAATAGATGAGGCACGTACTCCCCTGATAGAAAATGGACATCGCCTATGAATATATCATAAACCATATTCTAAAGCCTCCTTTGTCAAATGAATTTCTGATCAAACTGATTTGGAAATCATTAGTACAAAGGATCCTCCCTCTTCCCCGCTCATCTTGATTAAAAAAATTTATATATATATATATATATATATTCTAATAAATTTGTGTTACAGGAAACTTTCTAGATAGTTGAAATCGATGAAGGCATCTCTGTAATTTCAAAATATAGACAGCTTCTACAGTGGCCTCTCCTTCAATTGTCACTACTCCAGCTGTTGCTACTTTGGTTTCCGCTACTCCAAGCTACCACCCCTCCAGTCGCTGCTACTATGGATGTCATTATTTCAAAAAATGTCGATGTGTCCGATGTCATTACTCTGAGCTACCTCTAGTCCTATTGTCGCTATTCCAGTCACTTCTACTCCATGTGTTGTTACTTCAAAATCATCATTGTACGAGCTGTCGATACTCTTGTGCCACTACTCTAGCTTTCGCTACTTCAGTCGTTGCTACTCTGGGTGCCATTACTTTAAAGTTGTCACTATACCAGATGTCGTTACTCTGAGGTGCTGCTACTCCAGTCATCACTATTCTTGGTTTCTGCTACTCCAATCGATGCTACTCCTACCAATGCTATTGTGGTTTCAGTTACTCATCTACACTTCAGCCAACATGGATACTAATATTTCATCTACCACCACTTTCGATTCTACTACTCAATTCAACATTGTCACTCCATATTACACAACTACAGATGATGTTATTCATGCGATGATACTTCTCCATAACAAGTGAGTTTCCAGGTATGTCCTTAACCAACTTTAACTAATTTGGGTAATATTACACATGGCATAGGAATTCATGCCTGAGGATGGTCTTCACTTTAACTTTTGGGGATATTTTATGTCTTTTCCCAAAGAGTCATCATTACCCTCTTTAATCACACGATTTCACAACCATTACTCAAATATTTCTGACGTCGTTGTACACATCAAGATTCTACAAACCTTCCAAACTGTCAATCATCCACCAAAATATTAAATTTGTTGTCATATAGTCATCATTACTTACCTTCCACATCATTTAATTTAAAAAATAATAATAAAATCCATGACTCTTTCCACAACACATTTTCTGCAAAATAGTTTTGTCTGTCATTTCTCCTAAACTGGTTGCATGTACTCCTTGAGAAGGAACAATCGAAGGAACAGAATGGGTGGTGGAGAAATAATATATAAGCCAACAAATACTACACAGGTCCTTCAAAACCCCGAAGTCTGGAAAATTTTCCAGAATGCAGGTTGGGACGTGTATTTCAAGAGGTTACGGTGATTTGATGCAGACATTATAGCAGAATTCGTCCAGAATCTGGATGACCACTCCTCCATGGTCCATAGATTAAAAACCACAGTCACAGAGGAAACCATTGCAATAGCTAGTGGGTTTCCAATATCCAGTCAACGATGGTTTGTCCAGAAAACACTACTCCCAGAATTTCTAGAGTTGTTTCTGCATGAAGGAGAAGAAGTAAAGCTAAAAGGGAAAGGATAAGAATGAACTTCTCTACCACCTCCATGGGCCAAGGTAGCACTGTTCATCATAAGGTATGTGACATGTGAAGGCTTCCCCTCTACCATTTACAAATATCATCTCAAATTGCTCACATCTCTGCATTTCCAACAACACATAAACATGCCCTATTTTCTGTGGAATACGTTCAGTGGATGGCGCGAGCAGCTCAATGCTCATGTGAACCACTCAAAAAACTAACAAATCATGGAATTTTTAAGTTAATAATCATGCATGCACTATATCAAACCCCTGTGAGTTGGCCACAGTTCATAAGACTCTCGGAAGAGGAATTGGTAGAACTTATCCCAGAAGTAGCAGAAACCCTAGCAGAGAGGGATGGGATGAGTAGGTTGGCAGAGGCTGCTAAAAATATTACAGAAGGGTAGAGAGAGGGTGTTGATACATAGGAATCATCCTTGTAATAAGATGAGAAAACAAGGAAACCATCAGTGGAAGTTAGAGAAGTTGGGGGAATGAGGCAGGTCATTAACCTGGATTCATAAGAAGAGGAAGCAGAGGGTTTTATTCCTCAAAACCATTTTCATGAATAAGAAAGATATGTTGCTACTCCCTTAGCATATGAACAAGAAGGAGATGTTTCTACTCGCTCAGTAGATGAACAAGAAGGAGATGTTTCTACTCCCTCAACACATGAACAAGAAAGAGATGCTTCTACTCCCTCAACAGATGAACAAGAAAGAGACGTTGCTATTCCGCCCATAGATGATCATGAGATGGATGTTGATACCCCTTCGTTTGATGAGCATGAGAGGAATGCTACTAATCCTCCAATATATTAAAAAGAGGTAACTGATGATATCACACAAGAAAGAACGCCAAAACTTTATGAATTTCCTATATGTGAAGATGGTGCATCTACTCCTCCCATTGATGAGTAGGTAATGATCAATGTTGTAACACAAGAAAAAGCGTTAGAACAAGCCATTCCTAAAAACCCTATTTTTGAAGACACAACAACTACTCCTCTAGTTTGTGAGAAAGAAATGACCGACGTTGTTACACAAGAACCAACGTCAGAGCATGGTGCTCCCAAAAACCCGGAACCAGAGTTGGGTGTTGCTATTCTAGGAGAAGTGCAAGTTAAAAAAGATCCAGGCATAGAGGTTGCAGGCAATGAAGCTCAGAATGAGGTTCCTTCTAGGGGATGGGCTAAAGAAATTCATGTCAAATAGGAATTTTTCAAATTTTGTGCAAGGAGAAGAACCCCTATTTAGGACCTTTATAGGATAGCCTTTAGAGAAAGTCTGCAATTGAGGATTGAGAATACCAATATAAATAAGAAGGTGCTCCACCTGAAGAAATGAGCACAAATATACAGAAGAATTGCCAAGGAAGCAGTGAGGAGAAATGTCAATGAGATTATTTCAGCAGCTACCCAAAATTTCGATACTCCCATAGTATCAACAACTACTCAAAATGTCGATACTCCCAGAGTAACAACAACTACTCAAACTGAGATGGTGTTGCATACAGTAGCTACTCAGACCGAACCTATCTTGTACACCTCTATAGTACCAGCAGCCCTTCAGATTGATCCTATTTTGCACACTTCTACAGTAAAAACATCTACTCAAGCTGAGACAATGATACATACAACTGAATCTCAGGTAGTTTTGTTGAAAGTTGAGATATAGAAGTGGAAGAAAATTGTAGCCCAGTTTTGAACAAGATTTGTCCCTTCTTCAGTGCACCTAAGGACATTGAAAGACATAAGGGAGCAGGCTGCTAGAGTCATTGGTGACTATGATGAAAAGTTGGAAGAAGAGAAGAACAAGGGAGAGAAACAAAAGGAAAATATTATAGATTTGGAGGAACAGATACAGACGTTAATAGATGAAAAACATGATATGTATGATATCACCCAGCAGGTAGTAACATGTCGCTCCCCTTCGCTCAGCTATGCATTGTTCCTTCATGAACAATATTTATTTTTATGTATAGAATGTATTCACTAGGAGATGGTTTATAATATTAAAGACCCCATGCAATTTATTAGGACTTTGAAAAGTTATGACATCCTCACACAACATCTCATGTGTGAACTTTACATGCACAACTACCTGCTAAGAGATTATCAAAAATTCAATCCAGTTCCTTATGTGGGAGATGTCCAATTGAGGGCCTTCCTTTCCTACACCATTAACCAGGTGAAGTGGAATAAGGTACTTTATTCTTTCGAGGAAAATCAGGTACATAGACCCCTTCAGGTTAGAATGGATAACTTTAAAGTTACATAGATCATCAACAAACATAACTATTTCAGACGGATTCCCAATTGGCCACTGAATATGGAAACTACATAACAATGGTGTGTTGAGCTCTACATAAAATAGTTGACCCATTGCAAGGAAGAGGCACTTGAAAACTGTGACCAGATATGGGCCTTATTACCACCTGCTGTCAGAGAACAGGAATAATTTGGGGCTCCCAATTTTCAA
Organism: Picea engelmannii; assembly: GCA_009831015.1. NCBI lineage: Eukaryota > Viridiplantae > Streptophyta > Pinopsida > Pinales > Pinaceae > Picea > Picea engelmannii. Next base: position 821,523 of record ML780311.1, read on the forward strand.
AGAGCCATGGAAATAATATCCATGTATATAACATGTAAGAGGTTTTTTGGGGTTCGATGGCTAGGTTTAAAATTTTCATTCCCCATCATCTGGATGCCACTTGATCAATATCAACTTGGTTACAAGGTCCAGGGAGAATGGTGGAAGGATATAATATTGACTGGGGGATATAAGTTTCCAGGGACAGATATGGCTGAGGCATATGACATAGCAGAACTTTATGCCCAACATCATGATTCCAACCCAGATCTGTGAAAGCGGCGGCTTGCACGAGGATGTGCACATGACTAAAGTTTGGGGGAGATGTTGGCCCATGAAATTTTTCGTTTTCTACCACCTTTTTCTATCCTGGTTTACCTCCATTTCTATATTACTTGAGCTATTGTGTGTAACCACAAGGGTAAGAATGCACCTCTATTATGTCATTTTGTGTATTAGTTCAAAAATGTTAGATATTGGTTGGGGGTTTACCAAAGAAAATCAATAATCTCTGAAATATTGCAAAAAAAAAGAAAACATAGTCTGGAAAGATGATGCGATCAAGGATGCAGCGCAGTCCATGGGTTGAAGGTGCAAGAGAGGACCTATTCCATGGTCCAACATTAGGTTCTATTAATTAGTTCAACCTTTGTGTATTTTTAGGAAGAGTTGTTACCCTAATCTTGGGACGTTATGTGCTCCACGAATTATATAAAAGGCTAAAAAAATATAGAGAAGGATTAGGCAATCAGTCAGCTAGCTAAGAGTTATCCTGTATCAAGACTGCAACTTATGTAATCTCGTTTTATTTAATGAAAATCGAGTTTCTTCTAAGTTTCTGAGTTTTCGTGATAGTTAGTTCACCGTAGCCCTGATCGAGGAGTTGGGCCTGCTCTTCTGGTTAGGTGTTGTCGGCCTATGATATAGCTTTGTTTTGGTTTTGCATGGAATCTGATCAGATCTATGTGTTCTACTTCATTTACAATTTTCCTGCTTTATTTGAATGTTACATTTATTTATGTTTCAGTACCGGTAATCTAAGTTATGTTCTTTATTTTCACTACAATGATTGTTTACTTGCATGATCAATATTGAAAGAATCACAGTCTACACATATAGTGCACGGTATCCTGTAAGACATTCAGGCCCCTAGGTTAAAAAATTAAATGTATTAGGTGGTAAATCTAGATGATATACTGGACACCAACAGATACCATGGAACTTTTATCATCTCCTGCATGAGGATTTTTTCCATATCCTGCAAACTTTCCTCTCAAGATGCAAGGCTCTTAGAGACACAAACTTCCCATACTTTTTAATTTTCATAATTTAGCATATTAGTAAGGACCTATTGAGGGGTCCTAAATCCCTTTAACTCAACAGTAGGAACCAAACCCACCACAGAGGCCCAATTAGACTCTGCATCATTTGATGGTGGAATGATTCTCGCAATATTTCGATCTGACTAATTTATCGATGGGATTTACTTAGTGATTCACATGATATCTTCTTATGAAAGTTCCTCCTTCAGTTTAAATGTTCTTTTTTTTATTTTCTCTTATTATATGGGCCTGATTAGAAGATGGGTGCTGGTATAAACTAGCTAAAAAAAAGGGGTTTCTTAACTACTAGAGAAGGCTAAGATTTGGATGCCCCTAGTGCTCAAGCATGTAAACAAAGATATTCACACCTGTGACAAGCCTAGTACTAATACATTAACTTCTTGGCATTCCAATTATTTCCCGAGATACAATTATCATAAATAAAATACACATGCAATAAGATGATGGCAAGAAAAATAGTTTCCTTATCTCTAACCATTAATCACACATTAACACAATGATTTTCTTTCCACAATTAAGAACAAGAGTTGCAAAAGTATTAAGAAAGATAACTTATCAATAGATTTAGACCTCTTACTCGTCACAACATCAATTAATGAAATAAATTTGGAATTAGTTCCTCCTCAATCCAATCATATAACACCTTTGATTAAAAAAAGAAGTGTGTCTCTGGTCCTAAACATGACTTCTCATTAAGGTAGTTCGGAAATAGTTCTTTACAATTCCAAAAATTAGGGTCTTTTCCAAAACCATCCTTTTAACTATCTGTTGATGAGCGACAAACTTTGATTTTTATTTCTCTCTTTCTTCTTCCAGCAGGAGGAGGGTATCAATCCTTTTTTGAATAACTGATGAGGGTTTTCCTCTATATCCTTGATCAAGAATAAGAGATGGAAGGTATAGCTCGTTCGAGAGAATGGATTCTTGTATATATAAAAAAAAGTATGGGGAGTTCCCTATATCTTCCTTGGGTGTTAATCTATTGGCCCATAAGGCATTATGAAGTGAACTATGACAATTCCTCTGATTTTCTGCAATTTGTTTCTTCAATATCCTCACTAGGTTCTTATTGGTTGATTCTACCACTCCATTCCTCTGTGGATAGTAGTTTGCAGAATATCTGATTATGATTCCTTTGTCTAGAGAAAACCATGTTAATAAGGTGGAAGAAAAGTAAGTGACATTATTAAAAACAAGAACATAAGGCATACCGAATCTTGTGATCAATTGTTGTTCTATGAATTGGATTACCACCTTTTCATTTACAAGAGTAAGAGGGATGGCCTTTGCCCATTTCATGAAATAGTCTGTAGCAGTCAGTATGTATCTATGTTGTTTTGAAGAACTCGGTGTAATTTATCCTATGACATATAATCCCCATTACTTTAATGGTATGGGTATGGCCACCGTTTGGAGTGGGACAACTTCTCTATTTTCCCTCCCCGTGCTCATTTGACAAGTTTTACAGTTTCTAGCATATGTGTGAGCGTCTCTAAAAAGAGTAGGACAATAATAGACAACTCTAAATATCTTGTGAGTGGTGGTATTCCCTGCAAAATGTCCACCTACGGGACCATCATGGAGCTCCTTCAGAACCTTGTCTTCATATTCACACTCGATAAATCTTAAAAGTGCCCATAATAATTCACGTGGAAGAGCACCGAATTTATGAGGCGATATTGTGCCTATTTTAGTTTGAGAGATATCCTTTCCTTAGGATTTAGGTTTTCTGGGCAAGCCCCGTGATGCAAGAGATAAGTTAGTTTCCCATACCAAGACTCTTTCCATGGGGGAACATATAAAACTTAACTATACCATAACTCCAATTCATTCTCCCACCCATATTCTTCATTTACTTGGTCTTAGGATTTAACGGCCAGTTTACATAATCCTTGTCCCTTAACCAGTTTGGCAGGTTTTATATATAGATCAAATTCTTGAACAACTTCCATATAGTTTCCTCTTCTTTCCCCCATCTCATGTTGAGTGAATAGGGATTAAACTGCATTATGAGGCACAATGACTTTGGTGTGGTTTTTTAGGATGTATTATCTGAAATGTTTTACTTCCTTGTACACTGCATATGCTTGTTTGTCTATAGCAGGGTAATTTAGTTTGTCCCCTTGGAGATTAGTGCTCATAAATGAGACCGATGACTCATTGTTGTCATCATCCTTCTAAGTCAATAATGCAACTAACGATTGATCGGAGGAAAAAGTATAGAGGAAACAATATCTTCTGAAGTCGGGACTTCACAACATTGGAGCTTGAGATATTGTAGTCTTAAAATCGCTGAAAGAACTTTTTCATTCATCATCCCACTTAAATTCAACATATTTGTAGATCATTTTTTGTAAGGGTTTGGTAGTTTTTGCGAAATTGGGGGTGAACTTCCTCACAAAATTGATTTTTACAAAGAAGGATTGCATAGCCTTTTTGATGTGGGCTAAGGGAAGATGATCTATTGCCTTAATTCGTTCTAGTTCTATGTGAATTCTTGCTTGAGATATAATATTACCTCATAATTTCCCTTCCTCGACACCAAATATAGTTTTCTTAGGGTTTAAAGATATACTGTATTTCCTACACCTTTCAAAAATCTAGGTTAGGTGTTGGATGTGATCTTCTCTATTCTTTGAATACACAGTCACATCGTCCAAATAAACTACTACACATTTGTTGATTAGTCCCTAAAAATATACATCCATGGACCTTTGGAAGGTTTCCCCTCCATTGATTAACCCAAAGGGCATGCGATTATAAGCAAAGGTTCCCCACTTGGTTCAGAAGGTAGTTTTCAATCAGTCTTCCTCTGAAACTAGAACTTGGTTGTAACCTAAAAAACCGTCCAGCAAGGAGAAAATATCATAACCAAACATGGTCTGCAAGAGTTTCTCCATTGGTGGGACTGGGCAGTTGTCCTTTTCTGATGCTCTGTTGAGGTTTCTGAAATCCACACATGGGTGGATCTCCCCAGACTTTTTCTTGACAGGAACCAAATTTTCTACCTAGGCAGAGTGTCTAACCTGAAAGATAATTTTAGCATCTAGTAATTTATTTAACTCCTGACACATGAGGGGTTCCAGATATGGGTGGTAATTCTAGAGATTCTATTGGAAGGGTTTTACTCCGGGTTTTAATGAGATTGTGTGTTGGATAATATGAGTATAATAAGTTTTCATATCTCAGTAGGAACACGGAAAAACATCTTGATATTCTATGAAAAGTTTGAGATAGGCCCTCCTTTCTTCTTTAGACACTGTCTTGCCTAGATTTATATTTTTAGGGTTTTCTAGGGTGCCTAGGTTTACAGTCTCGTACATGGGACATGAGCTCCCTATCTTTGTGTTTGTTGAACCTTTAAATATTTCCCTTAAGTCAAAAGGTTCTCCAAATTGGATACCCCTTTTGGTATCGTGTGAAACCTTAGTTTTCCAGTTGAGTGATTTGTTTCCCCTCTTTGTTCATGGGGATTGGTTTCTACTAGTTTCTCTTGGAATATTTCATTGTCAATAGCCAGGTCTTTAAAATTTTACTTATTGGTTAAGAATTTTATGATCTATTCATATCCTTCAAATACCTCCTAATTAGAATTTTTGGGCACTGATGGTTTGTATAGTAGCTTCATAGTGAACCGGGAGGCTTCATATCATTCTAAAGGGGATAACATCGAGGCAACAATGGATAGGTAATCAGCAAGATTATTCTTTGTTCTGGGGATTGCTGTAATGTTGAAGGCTTCAAGATGCTCTATTATCATGTGCACTTCCTGTTAATAATTCCTCGGGTGGGGAGAGTTGCAGTGTATAGTGTTCTTTACTTTCCTAACGATAATCTCAAAGTCTCTAAAAACCTTTAGTTATTTAACGTTTAATCCTATGGCCTTTTTTAGTCCTTGCACTAAAGCTTCATACTCGACAGTGTTATTAGTGCATTCAAATTCTAGTCTGTAGAACATGAAATTTAGTTTCCCCTTCAGATCAATGAGGATGCACCCCTCTCCTGATTCTTGTGATTTAGACCCATCAAAGTACAAGGTCCAAATTTGTGGGAGAAAACCATCAGTGTCTCCTTTCCTACTAACTTCTTCCTCTCCACCTATTTTCTCTATGGTTTCCAATAGAGGTTCTTGAAAAAAAAGGGTTTCTTCCACCGTTGTTGATACATTTTATTGAAAAGTCATGTCGTAATTTAGAGTAAGAGTCACATCAGATGAGAGAGGGGAGAAATTACCAAAATCAGAATCGCGAGAGTAGTTTCCTAGAATGAGGAAATATATTGATGAGGGTTCGTTGAGGGCTTCTAAATCAGTGAAAGTATGTTTGAGATACATTTACCTATCGATCCTAATCATGTTTGTGTGTTCCTTTAATGGAAACCAAAGGTGAGCCCAGTCTATGCTAAAGTATCCATTCAACTTCTCGGACCAATATTGACTGAGTAGTAGTCCATAATCTTCTGGTATATCTACTACAATGGTGTCAATTACTTCAACAAATTTTCGGTGTGTCTCCATTTTGATCATGAAATCCTTCAGTTCTAAAATAATTTTCACATGGGTTCTATCCAGTTGTATCACATGTTTATCACTTTGGAGAGGGACCATGTTTAATTTATTGTGAATAGATAATGGCATAACATTGGAGTATTCCCCAAAGTCAACCAAACAATTATGGAGGTTTCTATTGAAGACTTCAAATGTCAATAGGAATGATGGGACAAACCGATTTCCTTTTTTGTATACAGAGAAAGCGTTCACATTTGGTTCATTTTTTATATTTGTGGGGGATGGATTTTCCCCTTGGTTAGTGCTTGTTATAGGAGTTTCTACTGACTTCAAGGCTTATGACATAAAGTCCTTTTGCTGGGAAATCCTACACATGTCCATGACTGATACATTTTCCTTCAATCTTTTTAGATCTTCTACTATGTTGTATTCTACCTTGGGTGATTCTTGTGTATGGATGTTTATAGGATTTATTTGGGAGACAAAAGGTGCTTTTGGGTGATCAGAAGTTTTCTTTCCCCTCAAAGTTTTGGAAATGGTAAGGTCATTTGAGACCAAATGACCCCTACTTCACGTTTACATAGCCAAAACCTTCGTGGGTGGTTCTTAAACCTCAAATATATCATCAGAAGGAATTGTCAAGTCAAGATCCCACAAGAGCATGGATATTTCTTCTGGAAGGTCAAATTCTTCCTGATCAATAATATTCATCATTGTGCCACTTGATTGATCGGTAAGGGAAACCTCGTCTACGAACTGATTGGCCATCAAATTCATGGAATTCACCTATTGTGGACAGTCTCTTTCAAATTGTTTCTCTTGGTGATAGGTACAGAAAGAGGCAGATGCTACATTTCCCAGGTCGATGTTTAAGTTGGTTGAGGGAGGTTCAATTTCTTTGAATGGTGGGTTTCTTTTAAAAAAGGTTTTATGGGACCTTTGGCTTTGGTTTCCTTCCCTTGTACTTATTTTTATGTCTACTATTTCATTTGACAAATTCTTTATCATCCGTTGTAGGTCCTATATGTCTCCACTTCTCTTTTCAGGTCCTTGTTTTGTTTGTTTCACTGGGGGTATGGTCAACAAGAGTCCTCTCTTGGGTGGAGGTTGAGTTTCCTTATTAACTAGTGAGCCCTAGTCCTCTTTACATCCCTTCATTTGGAATTCAATTGTTTTGTCTTCCTTGACATTTTCAGCTAGGGTACGCTTGGAAACCCTTTTTACAAACATGGAAATAGAAGCAGGGAGATAATTAGCATATACTTCAATTTGCAACTTTTGAGTGGGTTTATCTTCGAGTTGAAATTTGTTCAGGATAGTGGTAAGTCATTGTTTTAAGTATTTAACCTTTTCTTTTGAACTCATGGTGACAGCGAACAGTTCAACCATTAAATATCCTGTAGTGGTTTCTTCTACAAATTTGTCTAAAAATATTTTTAAAACTTCATTCAACTAGTTATGGACCCTACAGGCAAGTTAAAATACCACGTGGAGGTTGAATTCAAAAAGGTATAGGGGAAAATCCTCCATACTATGTATTCATGTTGGAAATTCATTAGTCTAATAACTAGTATGAAATTTTTGATATGGTCTTAGTTTTCAAGGTCAAATTTAGGGAATAAATTTTCTGGATGTCAGGGGAGGTTATGTATTCATCACGGATTTCCAGAGAATATCGGGCCAACCAAGATTGATTATTTTGAGGTGGGTTTCCCCTTTATTCATTATGATCATTTTTATCCTCCATGTCATCCGACTCTGAATATGAGCGATCCAAGTTAAACCCTTCCTTGTCAGTTTCAAAATCATCGGGCTCAGAGTAGTTACTAGCTGGTGTTTTGGGGATTAGATTAAAGGGTTGTTCAATTTCGGCGAGGGAGAAATATATCATGTATTTTACTGTGTGAACAAAAACCTGGTCGAGGGTGTCGACTACTGGTCTGATTACTTGTTTTCTATGAGGATGGCTAAGGGTAATGATCCAATTTGTTGGGCGTAAACTCTTGTGATTCTTTTGAACTAGTTCAACTCCTTGTGTGGAAGAGCATAAGTTATTTAAGGGAATAAATGTTCTTCTTCTTGCTGGGTTGAGTTACTCATTTCAAGAATGCTCAGAGTATGTGAGTTTTCTTGAGAATGACTAGACATACATGTGGGTTGTTTTGAATCTATCGACTATGTGAAATATTATATCAAAAATATTGTTATCCATTCATTCATTCGACCCTCCTTCTAGCGCCAATTCAGTTGAAGGGTCCTAAACCAATTTAAATCAACAAGAAACAAACCTACCACAGAGGCCCAATTAGACTCTACAACATTTGATGGTGGAATGGTTCTCCAGATATTTTGATCTGGTCGATTTATCGATGGGATTTACCTAGCGATTCACAGGATATATTCTTATGAAAGTTCCTCCTTTAGTTTACACATTCTTTTTTGTATCTTCTCTTATTAGATGGGTCTGATTAGAAGATGGGTGTTGGTATAAACCAACTAAAAAAAGGGGGGGTTTTCTTAACTACTGGAGAAACATGAGCTTGGGATAACCTAGTGCTCAAGCATGTAGACAAAGATATTCACACCCATGACAAGACTAGTACTATTACATTAACTTTTTGGCATTCCAATTATTTCCTGAGATACAATTATCGTAAAGAAAATACGCATGCAATAAGATGATGGAAATAAAAATAGTTTCCTTATCTCTAATCATTAATCACACATTAACACAACGATATTCTTTCCATCATTAAGAACAAGAGCTAAAAAAATATTAAGAAAGATAACTTATCAATATATTCAGAGCTCTTACTCATCACAACATCAATTACTGAAATAAATTTGGAAGTAGTTCCTCCTCAATCCAATCACATAACGCCTTTGATGAAAAAAAAAAAAAATTGTCTCTGGTCCCAAACATGACTTCTCAATTAAGGTAGTTCGAAAATAGTTCTTTACAATTCCAAAAATGAGGGTCTTTTCCAAAACCATCAACCTTTTCTAAAAGGTCGATCCTCTTATTTATAATGAATCATTAACTAAAAATAACTATCAAAAGTGCAAGCTAAGTAAAACAAAACATCGCCACATGGCGCTTCCATCTCTCTATCTTCTAAGAGTCATCAAATAGTTTCACTGAAGTGGATGACTCTTCTCATACTCTGACCATTTGATGAAGAGTTCCTTGCATGTGTTGGCATATGGGAATCTGTGTTGGTCCATCGGGGTCGAAAGGATTTATTTTTCTTCTACTGCCCATGCCCGATACTTAACTATTTTGACACTTAACTACTGCAATACTGCTTGATCCTTGATCGGGTGCTCCATGAACTATTGTACTTGACCTGGCGCCATGCTCGCCACCTTTTCTATCTCTGCATTCCATTTCGACTCTTTTTTTTCATGTTGTTTGACTATGTCATGCAATTCAACAAAGTCATTGGGTGAGTAGAATTATGGGAGGCTGATGTATTTCATCTCCCTATTAATCTTGACCCAACTCCTTTCACAATCAACCCATTTTTACTGAATCTCCTGCTGAGGTTTTTGGGCCATTTTCACCCAATATTTGACTTCTTTCCTTATCCAATCTATGATTTTGTCCCTCAGCACCCGAATGCCATGCTCTTCGATGTCTCATCCCTTTTGAACTGTGCCGATGTAATCAATTATTTCCACTACTTGGTGGGCCTTCTCGTACCATATTTCTAGATCCTTGCACGTTGCTAGTGTCGTAAGGGTGTCTTCTTGGAATTCTTCTATATCTGCAGTGAAAATGTGTCGTTCATTCATGAATTTGTCATAGGTGTCTTGGAACTCACTTCTCAAGAACATTGTGGCTTGTGTGGAGTCTTCATAGTATTTCACCAAATGACGCAAATTCTCCAACTCCTCTAGCACAATGACCAGTTCTTTTTTGTCTCTTCTTTCTCTATCTAAGGTGGAATATGTGATAGCCATCCCTCTGCCGATAAGTTCAAACATCTTGGCATGTTATGTGTTGATCAACTTTTCCTCTGTGGTGATTAGAATCGATCTATCCAACGTAAGCCTTCTCTTATTTGTGGTTCTCTTCATGATGGATTTTCTCTTTCGGTCATAGGAGATTTCTTGTATATCGACAACCTCATAAACATGTTTGGGGATTTTTTGTTCTCCCCAAGTTAAAGTATTTCCCAGGCTCTCAACTGTGTATATATTATCTAGGCTAGGATCTTGAACCTCTTCCATATTTCGCGATGGCTCAACTTTCATTTGTTTCTCATCGACTGTTAAGGTATCAGCCAAAACTGAGGAATCAGGGGAAGGTTCGGTACTTACTCGGAAATCGACTATTGAAATGTTGATTTCCTATTGTGGAATTTATTCTTCATGTCTTCCTGATCCTAGATCATCCCTCGAGCCGTCCATTGGGGTTACTAGTACGTCGAGTGGCTCAATGTTTAAGGCACTTTCGACCTCATGCTCACTCTATGTTATGATCTGAACTGGAACATCGGGACCAGGGGTAGATGCTCCCTCGGGCTCTTTCCCCTATGTAATATGCATTGGAGTCACCAAGGACACATCTGAACTATCCTCATCATCGTAGATGGTTATCAAGTAGACTAAGGGATTTGGTAAAATTGTTCTTCCTGATGTCCTCACTATCTTGGGCTGGGTTGAAATTTCCCCTACCGATCTGATATGTGGTGGTGGAACTTCAGGGTTTTCTGAACCAATGATTTCTTCAAGTTACATCGGCTCTAGGCTACTTGGCTCTCCTTAACCTTAGATTGGGTCATCAGTGGGAATCCTTATCATTTCTATCAGATCAGGGTCATTTTTTAATTGATGAATGATTCTTTGTTCCCCTTCTAGAAAGAGTAATCCCCTTTTATGTGCCTTTATGGTCTTTTCCACCCTAATTTCTTCCCTAGCTCTGAGGGCCTCTTGAACCGACTTCTCTATTCTCTCCAACTTTCCATCCATGCTCATGGCCTTGAACCTGGTCATATTTGGGTTGGCCATTCTCTATACCACCTCGTCCCAGTCTTGGGCATCGTTTTTGAAATTTTTGTCCTCAAACTTATCATGAGAGTATGGACAACAAGATGATACCTATGAAGCATGTTGGAGGACTAGGCCTTTAGGGTCATTCTTGCAGATAAAAACCCACATGGAAACCATAGGGTATGAAAGCCCTCTTCTTGTCCTTGACTAATGTGGCGTTATAGCCCTGTAGGATAGTCTGATAGTAGATTTATCCCATAATGATCTAGTATCAGACATGAGAGTGTAGGATATGTGGTGATCTGATGGCCCTGAACACCTTGATATAGGTTGAGCGTTTGTCTAAATACCAATGGCCTACCTTTTCTACCATTTTCTTGGCTACTGAAGATAATCTTGGGAATTCCTTATTAACAATAATAAAATGAATACGAGCGATGAATTCATCATAGATGAGTGTGTAATATTTTTTATACCTATTCTCCCATAGTATGTTGAAATAAACGTGGACAGGGAGCTCCGCAACATGCCAACTTAAATTCATGTCGCCGAAGACATTTCTTGCACAGATGACATCAAGAATGTACAAGGCCATGTGGAAAGTAGGTGTTTCCCCTTATTTCACCATCTGATCCTATTGTACATAGGTGCTCAATTGCTTGGAGATTATTTCTTCCCAATTGAAGCTTCTCCTAGAGATCGCCACTGTGTACACCAAAGGAATCCATGCTTATGAAAATTTGGAGCAGTCCTTTTCTCCATATAGTCGACATATGAGAGCCATCAAATAGATGTATGTTTCTCTCAAGTTAGAAATCCCATACCAACCATTGCTATGGTTGGTAAACATGTTTTCCTCCATGTTATCCACAATTTTGGTCATCGTGATGATGGTATGATAATGTTATGATGATGGAAAATCAAGCTCTTCACTAAGAACAATTTCCTGAGAAAAGCTACATTTGTCTACTTCCAGAAATCATGCTTTTAAGGGATGTTCACAGGCTACCTATATACCTGCCTGCGAGAATGCCTAATTATCGCAGGATACATTAAGCTAGGGTGTGAAGGGTTCGCACTGTAACCAATAGCCAGGGTGCGAACATGTTCCAAAGGAAGGGAAAAGATAAAATCTCGAATCTTCTAGAAGGGAATCTTCTAGAAACATGAGTTGGCTTCGAATGGTTATTCAGGTGCTGGCATTCCAGATATCTTGGGATCATTTCCTATCCAAGTAACTAATCTATCTTCTCCTATATATTGAGGAGGTTTCTCATGGAAAGGGTTAAGAAGAATAAGAAGAAAACTAGCAAGAGATTGGTTGGAGAATTAGTGCAAGACTGTATGGAGGATTGATGCTACAGCAGCAAGAGACAACAACAAAGTCATCAAAAGTGGTTGATTTTCTTCATGCATGAGCAAGTGTGTGTGTCAGAGTTAGGAACCATCAAAAGGAGACCTACGACATCAAGGCTCAGGTTGTAAGTTTCACTTTCAATTAATTCAATCCAGTAATATGTCCCTTTCCCATAAAGATGATGTCACTTTATTACATAACTCCTTGATCATATGTATAGACTAGCTATTGAATATATTAATCTGCCTTTACTTTGATTGGTTTGTACTGTTGTGATCTGGACGGTGCAAGAGCATTGGAGCAAAGCTTGGAACAACAGAGACCTAAGGAAAGCGTTCATAAGGTATGTCCATAATCCTTATCTCTTAGTTCATTCAATAGGTTAGATCTAGGGAAAGTGTATTATTCTGTCCTGTTTTGTTCTAGATCCAGGTGGATCTAGGGAGATCGGTTTGTGTCCGCACTCACAAATTTATCCTGAAACACTCCTTCCACCATGAGGCCATCAGTTGGCTGGTGTCATGGAATTTGTAGAACTTCACCACGAAGTCTGTTTTTAGTCGCTCCTTTGGGTCTCTGAGCTTGTAGTATTTATGGACTTCCATCGAGAGGAAAAATATGACACACCTACCATTATTATCATTGATTAAACATTTTTGTACATTTGTATGGTTGACTAGACACTTCAGAACCTCTATGCAAGGGAAAACCAAGTTTATGTTGGCTACCATGTGCAAATAAGACCATCAAATGTCTGAGAAAACCTAGTCATCTAGCGCCCTTACATCCGGGTTGTTGTGTGGGATATACTCCAGGTACTCCTCTTGGATGATTCTATTGAAAAGGTCCCCCCACTGTGGGAGTACTACTTTGGATCTGGTACCTACCTCTATATCACCGAAGATCGGAGGCTGGACAAAAGATTTCTTTGTTGAGGTTCTTATGACTGGTTTAGCCCTCGGAGCGTATTCCAACTACCTCGCCACACCAGAAGAAGAAATTTTTCTTGTATTAGCTTCCTTTAGCTTGGGGACTCTCGACGAACATCTGGTGGTTGGATTTCTCGGTGACATTTTACTTGTAGTTAGAACAAAGTTTAGAGACTGTGCAAAAAAATAAGATGCATATATAAATCAAAATCGTAGAATTTTGACAAACTTGAAAACATACCTCTGCATCTTGTTGTTAGGTGATTTATATGTACTAAAAATACACTAAACTACCCTCAATTAAATTGTCAACCCGGGGTAAGTAAACTTAGAGTTGTAGCAAAATATATGCCAAAGGTAGAAGGTTGGTAGGAGTATAGTCTAACTAAGGAAGGCAGTTATCTAAGGCTAATCTACTCAAGCAAACCTATCTAATGAGCAAACCCTACTAAGAAACTTGAAGCTAGGTAACCTAAGTAATTTTGGGCCAAGGATTGATGGATAGTTCCTAAGAAAGCAAGTAAAACCCTATGTAAAGCAAACTAGTTCAACAATAAGCAATAAGCAAACTACTAAGCATAATAAGCAAATGACAAAAGCAAACTTCTTTAACTTGCCAATCTACATTCAATGAGAAACTACCCTATGAAAGCAAATAAATAAGAAAGTAAGCAAAAGCACCTATATAACTCATTAAAGAAAATAGACGAGTAAGCAAAGACACCTAACTAACCTACTAAAGCAAAAGACAAGTAAGCAAAGGCAACTAACTACTGCAAGTAAAACTTCTCATTGAACAACTATCTAGCCTAAGAGGCAAGTGAACTAAATGCCCAATGCAAAACTATTTCTAATACGTGAAATGAAATCTAAATGCTCAATGCAATGCATGAAAGGAAATCTATTCTATTGAAAGCAAGAAGAACTAACAACTAATTCTTATTCTATGTTAAGAAAACTACTATCTAATCTATCAAAGCAAAGTCTATCTATCCTACAACAACAATAAAACTATTTTCTAAGCTATGAAAACAAGAAACTATCTTTAACCTATGAAAATTCAAATATAATGTTGGTGGTTGTGTGAATGTCTTCGGTGTCGGATGATATCTCGATGGCACTTGACAACAAAGGACAATTCAGGCAGTATAAGATCAACACTAATTTCAATGGCAAAATGAAATGTATGGATTAAACAATCCAATGAGAGTTTAGCCATGACAAAAACAATGTTAGATACCCTGCATATTCATATAGGAACCATCAACAACATAACAAGATCATCATTATAAGAAAAACTAGATTCAACCATTAACTAAGAAATATAATTGCAATTTAATTCTAGGAAAGGAAATTACATAAAGGAAACTATGCTACATCTATTCTAACAATTCAAACTACAATAAAGAAATGCTTAAAAACAAAAATTTAAGACATGATATTAAAAAAAGTAAACTAACAACTACATTAATCAACAACTAAGTAAGCAAGATCTATGTAAAACTAAAATAATTGAGATATGATTAAAAACTGAAATCAAATCTATCCATCCATCAAATCTCTATCAAAGAAAACCCAAATTGAAACTTTGTTCTATTCTAATTAAAATTCTGTTTTAAACTTGATTATAAAATCATAAAAGAAAGCATAATCTAATATCTAATTACACATGGGGTTAGTATAGGGCTCTGCAGATCCATTCCTAACTATGAGATTAATGCATGCTAACACACTTTATCATACTAACCTGCAAAAGAGAATCAAAGAAAATTAAATTATAACAATAAACTAATTAACAAAATAGAAATGCATGTACAGGAAAATAAAGAGAACAAAACTATGAAATGCATAAACAACACATAGAAAGTAACCAGATTATTGGTGCCCCCCCCCAGCAAGTTGTGGCTACTTCCTAAAATCCAACCACGAATTCAGCAACTCGAATTCACCATGAAAACTCAAAAACGTATTTCTGGCATAATCTGGCAATGTAAAAACTCAAAACAGAGAAAAAATGAATTTGTCTCTAATACACTAGCTCTTCTACTTGGTTAACAATCTTATGATCATCCTAGTGGTATTTATAATGTTTACATACCAAGTGTTCGACCATAGGAGGTTCAAACCACTTCTAAAATTAGCAAATTTCATTAATGGTTCCCTATCTGCCAAAACAAAGCTACCCAATAATCACCCACCATAACAACCCAAAATTGAGTTGTCAAGAGTTCAGTAGTTGGAGAGGATAAGAACGAGAAAAACCCACGTTTCTAATTTTCCCATCATTGTCCACCAATGCTATAACTGCCAGGGATGATTTTAAGGATGGAAATTTATTTTAAAATGTAGAAACCTTGGCGAATCTTACTGATCTTTCATATGTCAGCTATAAATGTTTGGCGATATTTTCGTAAAAATATTCAAATTTCTAAGTTTTTTATATAGTTTTTATAAAATGTTGGCAATTTTTAAGGTAAAATAATTATATCCTATAAAATTTGGGTGAATCATTTTTAAAATAGCGAATCTCGTTTTTGGTAAAACCATGGAAAATTAGCCCATGAGCGAAATTTAGCCCCTAAAATCATCCTTGATATTAACTGCCAAGTCACCCTACGTTTTTGTGTAGGACGGAGTGCCAGATCGAGTATCAGAATGAGTGTCAGATGCCAAATTGAGAACCACGAACTACTCTTAATCCATTCACAATTTTAGGAAGCAACTCTTTAAGGACCTAATTGGGCATACTGCGCACAAAACCCATGTGCCATATTTTTTAGATTCCACTTAATCCTCCCAAAAATTAATGTTTAAGTTTGTTTCCTGTAATAGTGTTGGATGAAGTATTGGACGGAGTCCTGGATGGAAAAACGCCTTGTGATTTTGCCCTGTAACACCAAAAACATGAATCAGATCCTTGGAAGTGTGAAAACATGATAAATTATGCTCGATACAATCATCAAACATGAATCATGCGTACCTTCATACCGTTTTATCATAAAATACTTCAAAATAGTCTTCAAAAGATGAAAAAAACATATGTACATGTGGAAAAAGTGCATAATAACCGTCATAAAAGTGATCATATCTCGGGCACAAAATTATCCCCACACCTAAGATTTTGCAAGTCCCACTGCAAACAAAAAGAAATTTCCCTTCATGACTAAACTTGCGAAGGAGGGGGTGGATTAGCTTTAGAAACTTCTCCCTCTTGCCCGGGGGATTTTGACTTAGGATTTTTGTGATGTTTCAATTGCATCCAAAGACTATTATTGGTGACAGTTAATATCATCAACCTAACGCCGTAGAGAATTCATCATGGGTTGTAGGACAACATTATCATGGCATAAATGACAACTCAGTGTTTCATGCTCTCTAAGTTTGAACTGGAGGGTTTGGATTTTTTGGAGGTTGTTGATGACATGTAAGGAATACTTGAGATGTATATTATACCCTTGATCCTTTAAACCATGCAAAACAACAATTTTACCTCTGTAAAATTAGTTCCAAAAGTGACTTCCCATAAGAGCAACAATTCTGGCCTGCCGAACTTGTGAAAAATAGGTATCAAAGTGACACCTATCACTACAAGGTAGTAAAACCTGTGTAAAAACTGAGAGAGGTTTTTTTTTTTGAATATATCCTTGACAATAGGACAATTCAACGACGCCAAAATGTTAGGTGATTTATATGTACTAAAAAGACACTAAACTACCCTCAATTAAATTGTCAACCCGGGTAAGTAAACTTAGAGTTGTAGCAAAATATATGCCAAAGGTAGAAGGCTAGTAGGAGTATAGTCTAACTAACGAAGGTAGCTATCTAAGACTAACCTACTCAAGCAAACCTATCTAATGAGAAAACCCTACTAAGAAACTTGAAACTAGGTAACCTAAGTACTTTTGGGCCAAGGATTGATGGATAGTTCCTAAGAAAGCAAGTAAAACCCTATGTAAAGAAAACTAGTTCAACAATAAGCAATAAGCAAACTACTAAGCATAATAAGCAAATGACAAAAACAAACTTCTTTAACTTGCCAACCTACATTCAATGAGAAACTACCCTATGAAAGAAAATAAATAAGCAAGTAAGCAAAATCACCTATCTAACCTATTAAAGCAAATAGACAAGTAAGCAAAGACACCTAACTAACCTACTAAAGAAAAAGACAAGTAAGCAAAGGAAACTAACTACTGTAATTAAAGCTTCTCATTAAACAACTATCTAGCCTAAGAGGCAAGTGAAATAAATGACTAATGCAATACTATTTCTAATGCGTGAAAGGAAATCTAAATGCTCAATGCAATGCATGGAAGGAAATCTATTCTATTGAAAGCAAGAAGAACTAACAACTAATTCTTATTCTATGTTAAGCAAACTACTATGTAATCTCTCAAAGAAAAGTCTATCTATCCTACAACAACAATAAAACTATTTTCTAAGCTATGAAAGCAAGAAACTATCTTTAACCTATGACAATTCAAATATAATGTTGGTGGTTGTGTGAATGTCTTCGGTGTTGGATGATATCTCGATGGCACTTGACAACAAAGGACAATTCAGACGGTATAAACTCAACACTAAATTCAATGGCAAAATGAAAAGTATGGATGAAACAATCCAATGAGAGTTTAGCCATGAGAAAAACAATGTTAGATACCCTGCATATTCATATAGGAACCATCAACAACATAACGAGATCATCATTATAAGCAAAACTAGATTCAACCATTAACTAAGAAATATAATTGCAATTTAATTCTAGGAAAGGAAATTACATAAAGGAAACTATGCTACATCTATTCTAACAATTCAAACTACAATAAAGAAATTCTTAAAAACAAAAATTTAAGACATGACATTAAAAAATGTAAACTAACAACTACATTAATCAACAACTAAGTAAGAAAGATCTACGTAAAACTGAAATAAGAAAGCTATGATTAAAAAATGAAATCAACTCTATCCATCCATCAAATCCCTGTCAAAGAAAAACCAAATTGAAACTTTGTTCTATTCTAATTAAAATGATGTTTTAAACTTGATTATAAAATCACAAAAGAAAGCATAATCTAATATCTAATTATACATGGGGTTAGTCTAGGGGTCTGCATATCCGTTCCTAACTACATGATTAATGCATGCTAACACACTTTATCATACTAACCTACAAAAGAGAGTCAAAGCAGATTAAATTATAACAACAAACTAATTAACAAAATACAAATGCATGTACAGAAAAATAAAGAGAAAAAAACTATGAAATTCATAAACAACACAAAGAAAGTAACCAAAATGCTGGTGGTACCCCTAGCAAGTCGTGGCTACTTCCTAAAAGAAAACCACGAATTCAACAACTCGAATTCACCATGAAAACACAAAAATGTATTTCTGGCATAATCTGGCAATGTAAAAACTCAAAACAGAGAAAAAACGACTTTGTCTCTAATACATTGGCTCTTCTACTTGGTTAACACTCTTATGATCCTCCTAGTGGTATTTATAATGTTTACATGCCAAGTGGTCGACCACAGGAGGTTCAAACAACTTCTAAAATTGGCAAATTTCATTAATGGTGCCCTAACTGCCGAAACAGAGCTACCCAATAATCACCCACCATAACAACCCAAAATTGAGTTTTCAAGAGTTCAGTAGCCAGAGGGGATAAGTGCGAGGAAAACCCACGTTTCTAATTTTACCATCACTGGCTGCCAATGCCATAACCGCCAAATCACCCTACATTTTTGTGCATGACAAAGTGTTGGATGCCGAATTGAGAACCAAAAACTAGTCTTAATCCATTCACAATTTCAGGAAACGGCCTGTATGGGACCTAATTGGGCATACTGCACACAAAACCCATGTGCCTGATTTTTTAGATTCCACTTCATCCTCCCAGATATTAATGTTTAAGTTTGCTTCCTGTAATAGTGCCGGATGAAGCACTGGACGGAGTGCTGGATGGAAAAACGCCTTGTGATTCTACCCTGTAACACCAAAAACGTGAATCAAATCCTTGGAAGCATGAAAACATGATAAATTATGCTCAATACAATCATTAAACATGAATCATGCGTACCTTATGTCGATCATACCATTTTATCATAAAATTCTTCAAAATGGTCCTTCAAAAGATGAAAAACACATATGTACATATGGAAAAAGTGCATAATAATCGTCATAAAAGTGATCATATCTCGGGCCCAACACTTATTTAACCTGGTTTTGATAATCTGAGGATCAAAACAGTCTCGAGATGCTCTCTTTGCTCCTTCGGATGCTCTGGAATTCGAACTTGTGAGCAGAATGAATTTGTTCAAAATTTTTCTATAGATTTAAACATGGATGAACTTACATTGTCGCATCAGCCAATCAATTCAGGTTATGAGTGTAATTTCACTAAATATTTTGCCAAATAGTCAAATATGTTTAAAATTAAATTCATCATGGGCTGATGGCATGGGTGCAGGTTGTAACGTGGCCTATCAGTGGTTTCAAATTGTGGTTTTTCAATCGACAGATGAGGTAGCATTAACTATTTTATTAAATGTCAGAATCCGATCGTATCTTATGCTAGAAACATCCCATCGTTTCACTATTCCAGTTGGTGGGTCGGGGGTCGAGATTATGCTTCCAACACTTTTTGTTGTTATCTTCTTGCAAAATCTCTGACGCCAATCGATGTTTCTGTATAAAACAGATGTGGAAAAGATTATTGTTGGCCCTTGGTGATGGAAGTAAGCAAAGGTTAAGGTAGAAAAGACAAAATTTGAATTGTGCAGAAGACACTGTGACTGTTACTGGGTTGAAGTGAGCAAAAGAGAAGAAAATATGGAGCGAAGTAAAAGGAAGCAATACGTTGAACGAAGAGATTGAGGATGACAGATCAACAATAAAGACAGATCATGGACAACTCAGCAAGAGGAAAAATCCACCATTGGATGATTTGGAGCATCGCACGAGAAGGAAGGAAAGATAGGCTGATGAAGCCATGAAAACACGGGTCAAGTTGACCTAGGGTTTTTAGACATCTAGGGTTTTGGTATCTAGGGTTTTGACACCTTGGTTTCAACCTAAGGCTATCGTTGAGTGATTGTAATGTATAAATAGAGGTTTAAAGGACCTGGGATGGGTTGTTGTTGTTGTTGCTATTATTGTCATCTGTTCTATTGTGTGATTGAGTGAGGATTATTTTGTGAGAAGAGAAGTGTTGAGTGTGTATCCTTCTAGGATTGTAAGATCTTCAGCTGGGTGTGAAGATCAACCCTGCAGCTGGGTGCACAGGAAGGGGAGAGATAGAGAGAAGAAGAAAGAATATCTGCTAGCTAAGAGCGCAGACGAGAACTGTATGCTTCATCTTAATATATTATAAAGCATAGTTATGTGGATGTAGCCCTAAGGAGAGGGTGAACCATGTATATTTTTTGTTGTGTGCGATTGATGCTATGTTCTTTGTCATTTGGTATACCATTATTGCATTATTGTGTTAGATCTGATAGATAGTTCTGTGGAGTAGATGTGAACTAGTAGATGATATATAACTAATGTATTGATTTTGTATTGGATCCAATTGATATCCCCTTGGTTGTAGACATCTTTGTCCTGTAACCCCCCATAGCTACTTTGGGTGAGACTGCATCTACTTCATAGGTGTTGCCGAAAGGGCCAGTAGTTAGGGCTTGTTCATGCACTCTTAGAGCTGAACCCTGGCTCTACCCCCGTGCCAACAAATGGTTCCATTGTCAGGACATGAATCTTCTTGAGGGAATATCAAGGTGGTTTCCATCGAAGATAGATATTCAAGCATGGATAGAATACCAAGAAAGGGACTTCTCTGAAGCCCAGAACAAGAACCCTATTCTTAGTATAGAGGATTTTTTGGAGAGATATATCTCTACTGATATACACAAAATTTTCTTTGGAGGAATCCATCAGGAGCTATATGAGTGGCTATCTAGGTTACAAAATACCCAATTTGAGATCAGATCTAGGCCACCTATGGTTTGGACATCGGTGCTAATCAAGAAGGTCAAGAGAGTTGATAATGTCGTTTCAAGAATAGTAGATCACTAGTTTGATAGTACCATTGGAGAGTATATCACTGAGTTTGTTGTTGACAAAGTAGAGTCATATAGTCAAGCCGAGAGATATTTATTCAAGGGACCCAGAGGAAAATTTTTACATTTTCTGAAGCTGAGGATCAAGATGTTATTGCATGAGAAGAACATCTTGAAGATACAATAGCTAGATGGATGTAAAAAGGCTAATGTTCAAGAATTCAGACATTGACAGCGACACAGAGGTTGGACATACACATAGTGGGAGAGTGTTTAGAAAAGTTCTTCTCGTGAACCTGTTTAAGAAAAACTATGGGGATGAGGGTTTCTATAGTGGAGAAGAGGAAGATATGATAGATGAGGAGAATTCAGAGGAAGGGAAAGTTGCAAAGTCTCACCAAGAAGAACTAGAAGCTTCAAGAACTGCGCCAACTGTTGAAGTAAGTACTATTAATCGTATTGTTGTTTAACAACATTAAGCAATCAGAGTAATCAGAGTCACCAGAGCGCTCAGAGCAGTTTCACTAGTAGTCCATCACATACTCAGTCCAGAAACCTAGGAAGATCTATGGAAGATGATATGAGGTTACCCACCTTTAAAGGAGATGGATTTGAAGACCCTGAACAACACTGGTTTCTCTACGAAGCTATGTGGAGAGTTAAGAATATCATCGATGAAGCTGTCAAACGAGCTCAGTTCAGTACTACCCTAAGAGATCGCGCATTGAGATGGTATATGAAATTTTTCCAAGGAGATACACCTAAACCGTTGAATGCCATTAAGGCTTCGCTAATTGTTGAATTGAAGAAACCTAAGTCAGAATCACAATGCATTACAGAACTGAAGGAAATCAAGCAGAGAATAGTTGAACCGGTATGGGAGTTCGATCAACGATTCAAGACCTTGACATGCCATCTAAGTTTTCAAATCCCAGATGAGAAGAATAAGGAATGGTTCATTGTTGCCCTCTTACCACACATCAGAGTTCCTCTGATGCAAAAAAATATTTCTTTGCAGGCTGAGGCACTGGAGATCGCCATGAAGCTATAATAATCCCCTATGGGAGAATCCAACTCAGGTATGAGTCAAATATTGAGTCAGCTAACTAGTTTTTCTCTGTAGGTCAAAGATATGAAGAAAGACAAGGGAAAAGATAAAGGAGAAGACATTTGGTGTGTCAGATGCAGGTCATAAGGCCATGAAAAGGAACACTATCCCCTATTCCATGAATACTTGGCCTCTAGATATCTGATCCCCTTGAAACAAGTTACCCTACCCTGGTGTGAGGTATGCAAAAATAGGCATCGCCCTGGTGAGTGATACTACATGAAAAACTATGTTCAGACACCCACACATATGTATTGCACGTTCTGTAAGTCCATGGAACATGATGATAGGGATTGTAGGGATTATGATCTCATGCATGAAATATCAAGGAATATATACAAGATTCAAGGTGAAGTTTAGCAAGAAAGAAACACTAGGCAGTATAACTCCCCGGGGAGAGGAAAATTCAACCCTCATGGTGGATTTCAAGGAAGAGGAAGAGGAGGAGGTATGGGTCGAGGTCGAGGACAGATAATTTTTTATAACTATGCACAACCTGGACACTTGGCAAGGGACTTTAAAAACCCTTGTACCACTTGCAGCTATTGCAACTCTTTCGAGTATGTCATCGAGGAATGTCCAACATTGCTGGCTAAACTTCAAGAGAAGCAGGCACCTCAATAGAACCTACAGATACAATTGATCAAAGCCGAACCTCATGGGTAAGACCCTAGAGTAACTGTTATCACTCGAGGAGGTGCTATTATAGGATAAGACATAATGACCCAAGGAAATACTACAGAAGAATCAGGAATCAGGAAAGTGTTGGAAATACTAGAACAACTGAGAGGGGGGGGTGAATCAGTTGTTTATAAGCTTAAACAATTTTATGCCTTTTAAACAATTATTAAGATTTCTTCATGTGTCATCAACCAATCATATAGCATATCAACAGTAAGAGTAAAGATCATCAGTCACACATAAGACACACACACAGAGACAGATTTTAACGAGGAAACCCATAAAGGGAGAAAACCTCTTCTTCTTCGAAATGATAGGCAGTCTTTTTCTGTTCTGTACATCATTTACAATTGAGCACCAACTCAATGTGAGGCTGCTACCTCTGTTTTACAAGCTGCAACTTGTTTGAGAGCTCCAACTCTCTGGTTTCTCTAGCACCCACTAGAAGGAAGCACCAACTCCATGAGTACTCCAACACCAACTGGATGGAAGCACCAACTTCCAGTTACACATGCTCCAACCTGCATAACAGAGAACATCTGTTCTCCCTAGCACCTCCCTGCCACCCTGGTTTCTCTGGCTGCAACCAGATGGAAGCTAAAACTGCCTGTGTTCAAGCACCCACTTGAACCTCTGAGGACAACAGTCCTCCTGAGCACCTCCCAACCACCCTCAAATATTAATGGTTAAATACACATTCAACTTTACAGATAAATGAGTTCTTACCAGTCTTTCTTGGTTCTATAATTCTGGTCTTCTGTTCACTGTTCTGCTACTCTTCTCTTATTCAACATGTCTTCTCTGTGTCATGTCTTCTGTCACTCTTCTCTGCTTCTGTTTTGTCCATCATGTTTCTCTTCTTCTGTTCTCGTTCTGCACAGTTCCTTCACTGTTTACTATTCCTCTGCTCATCTTCATTTTCTTACTGTTTACACATTTTTCATTCAGAACGATCAATCAAATTCGGTCTACTTCATTTTCTTTTATACACCTTTCTTTAACGATTCCACTTCCCCTTCCAATGGGAAATCCAACGACATCTGTCTTGGCAACTGAAACGCTAACCAATTCATCATTCTCAGTCGGTTTCGCTTGACGAATTTACAACTAAAGCGTTAATGTGTGAGGGACAACAGCAACCCTCCGATCAATGTTTGATCCAACGGTTCAGATCCCATCAGGATTTCACTCATCGTGAATTCGGCATTCTCATTGTCGATATGCACTTGTACCCGGAACCCCCGATTCTCCGATCCCCGATGTGCTCTTTTCCCGAACCTTAGCCCCTTCTGGCTACACAATGGTCCATGTGACCAGCTATCATGTGACCTCCACCATACCTCTCATCAGGGTTTCGGGGTTTATAATGATAGGTGCATTCACCCCCTGGACTTGCAATATGCCGATTCCTGACATACTCGGTACTCCTTACACCTGTCCTGCATTTAACTCCTGGGTGGCCCACAACCTATACCTCTTATCGGGAAATCGCGTATCGCGATTTCGCGATGTCTGATGTTCAAAGTTCTTTTCAATACCAAAACCCGAACCCCGAAACTCTGAACAGAGCTATGATCAACGAATCAGATTCATTCTTATCCAACGGCTGTGATCACTTCGGGAAATCACATTTCGCGATTTTGGAGTTCTTGATGCATTGTGTTCTTGACATATCAAATCCCGATCCCCGAAACTCCGATGCCACCTGTCCTCTGCGCTGTCATCACACATGATTCGACACGTATTAGACACTGCCACGTGTCACTCTGATTCATTACTTGTATGTGCCTGAAGTGTTGAATCTGTCTGACACTTTTCACTACTTGGTTGTGCCACATGTCGCTTAGCTGACATGGTCTGTTGACGTGGGTCGAGTCGATGTTGATCTGACGGTTCAGATTCCGTCGGGATTTCGCATATCGTGAAATCAAGGATTTTGTTGTAGAGTGAACTTTGCATTATGAAATCTCGATCCCCGAATTGCCGATGAGGCCTCCTGGCTACCACGTGTCCATACAAATGAACGGTCCAGATCCCTGCTTGATTTAACGGCTGCGATTAAATCGCGAAATCGCGTCTCGTGATTTCGGGGTTTTCATTGTCGAGTGAACAGGGCATTTCAAAGTCCCGATCCCCGATTTTCTCCTTTGGGTTATCTCTCTCGCAACTTTTACAGATCTGACGGCCCTCATTCTTTTGGGAAATTTGTATGAGATCCTATGGTCACTGACTCTTCTTCCTTTTTCCTCTGTAAGCTCTTGCTGCGCGCGTTTTATTCAAGACTGTTCCTCCTGAGATTTTACTTCCAAATCCCCACGTGGTTTTATCCTTCTTATCCTGCTGTCTCTATTGTTTCCATTAATGAAAACAACCATCACTGCATTCTATCCATTGAATTTTCCAACAGAAAGATGTAGAGAAGACCCAAACTTTTGATGCAAATCAAGAAAAACAAATGTTCAAGGAGGCAAGAAGCGAATTTAGGGGAGACCAAGGTTCTTCATCAAAGACATGACCAAAATTCAGAGAATGTGGAATGCCTCTAGCAGTTGATCATTATTCTTCACCCGAAGATGGAAAAGAGGCAAGTAAACTTGCCATCTTCTTGTATACATTTATAGAGTTGATTAAAGATGAGAAAGCTATACAAGAACTACAAAATTTGGTTAGATAGTATGAGATAGGAAGGGTAGATCCTTTACTGAATAAAGAAGTACATCAACTATCCAAGAAGAGAAAGACAAACAAGGAACTACACCTGAATGATCATATTGGATAATATGATATAGACTATGAGGTCCTCGACTTAGGGTTGGAGGTCAATGTCATGACAAAGAAAACCTGGGCACTGATGGGAAAACCTAAGTTGATCTATTACCCTATCGGGCTTAGGATGGCTAATTAGCAGGCAGTCATCCGCCTTGGAATATTGGAACATGTCCTTGTGGACATCGACGGAGTAAGGACGTTTGCAGACTTTGAGGCAATTGAGATAGTTGATGATAGTTGTCCTTATCCTGCATTGTTAGGAATTGATTGGGCTTTCAATAAATCCATTGTGGTGATTTTAAAGAAAAGATGAATCACATTTGAAGGATATGGATTTAGGGTCATCGCATCATTATATCCCGATGAAGGTTCGCGATACACTGATCCCATCAGAGAATAATACCGCGCATACGAAATGGAAAGCATATACAAATTAACAACCAATCAGTAGGATTACATTAATCCTATGGCAGATGGAAATTTGAGTTGGTGAAGTGACATCACATGTTCATTAGACTCATAAGAAGAACTAGAAAACTGGCAGAACAAAATGTATGAAGTATATACAAGGAGATTTGCTGGATAGACACAATAGTAAGTAACTTTTTTATAACCCTAATTTGCACCAAACATACTTACCTAACATCAGGCCATCTCATATGCCCTCTTTGCGAAGCCAATATTGAACAAATCTAGTTAAAAAACCCTCTTTATAAAGGCCCAAGCACCCTGCTCCATTACTACATGCGTGTACATGCTAGCTGCTCCAATACAGTCCGCGTGTACCTACAAAAGAACAGAAAAAGGAAAGTTGTTGACGGAACACACAGCTTTGAGCAAGTTAAATAAACCTTTCGGCCATTCATGGCCGATCATTCGACCAAATACCTATCTCCTTCTAGCCTATATAAGAAGGGGTAAGGGTCCTATTCGAAAGGAGGAAAATCATAGTAAAAAGACTATACCCAATTGAGCATTCCCCTTGTCTCAACCTTTAGCCATCCTTGTGCAAAGAGAAGTATAGAGAAAAGCAATTAGAGGACAGTTGAAGAGGAGCCCAGGGGGGTTCATGGAGGAGTGGTCGACTTCATCATTATAAGTTTCTTTAGTGAAGTTAATAGTAAAGAAGTACTTTTCCCATCCCACCATATGAGGTTTTCATTGTTTATTGCGTACATGTTGATTAAATCTCTAACCCATTAATCTGTAGATCAAATGCATGTGGAGTTCTTTGTTTGTCTTTTGTGAATGCAGGTCAGCCTTGGGAGGAAATTTGCAGTCAAAGAGAGACCAAGCATGAAGAGGGATCGATATCAAACACCCGAAATAAGGTATGTTCACTTGATATTCTTAACTCGGTATTTTCTTAAGAATAATGGGGATTAGGTCCAAGATGAAGATAAAAAGTAGGAATCTTTAGGTATTTTCTGCATGCATGATAAAACCCTAAGTGCTAGTCCATAGAGGGATTTCCCACTCACAACAACCTTACCCACATTTGATGGTCTAAATCCATTAGAAACCTTCTTATCGGACTTTGAAGAAAGTGTACCAATGCAACCACACTTGTTTTAAATGGATGAGGCCTTGAAATCCACACCAGCAAGATGGTGGGGGACGCATAAAAAAAACATTACAAAATGGGTACAATGTCATACCCTCATGACCGTGTGGTTCTCAACACAAGTAGAAGGCTGGGAAGTTAGGTACATAGGTTGAAGCTTCCCAAAGGACCATGTGAGAAGTTGCGAGGAATCCTGGAAAGCCATTCCTCAAGAGAAGTGGGTGCACAAATTCATAAACACACTGGACACTATCCTTATCAACTGGTACCTTCAAGCAGAGCTGTGCCTCATCACTGCAGAGTGGGAAGGTATGACTCAGAACTTTTTCAACACCTTTTTATTTGAAATCCAATATCCTACAGTAGATCAAGCATTATAGACTGTAAGATAGAAAGTATTTGAGGAGGCACCTAGCCTCCCTTTAGATCAATAAGAGGATGAATGGACTGCGCCTCTCCAGAAACTGCAAGGCTATTACAGCATCAACGTTGATGAAGACGATGATCCTAGGAAGGTGAACATCATAGAAATAGAAGGCCAGAGATATGTGGAAGGACCAGGAGTTGATCTACCATTTATTGGATAGTCGATCAAGATCAACAAAGTCAATATTGGAATAGAGCAGACACTGAAGCTTGCAAATGTTGGAGATTATTGGGATGTTGCCACTATTGACAAGATCACCGAGTTACTGCATGAATATAAGGACTTGTTTCTGACCAAGTTCACTAATATGAAGGGCATTAAAAGGCCTATGGGATAAATGAGGATCCCTTTGAAACCAGATGCAAGACCAGTCAAGAAGAGACCCTACAGATTGAATCCTAAATATAAGGAGAAAGTGAAGATTGAGCTCGACAGAATGCTAGAAGCAGGGATTATAGAACCTATTGAAGAGTTGGAGTGGATTATCCCTATGGTTGTACAAGACGAGAATATAGGAGAGATCAAGATCTGCATAGGCCTCGGGAAGTTGAATGATGCATGTTTGCATGACCCCTTCCCTATGCCATTTATTGATGAAGTGTTAGATAATGTAGGAGGTCAGGAAGTATATTCTTTTACAGATGGATTTTCAGGATACCATCAGATCCAGATTGCTAAGGAAGATCACTGTAAGACTACCCTTTTCCACAGAATGGGGATCCTACCAATATATAGTAATCTCATTTGGATTGAAGAATGCCCCATCCATCTTTTCTAGGGTGGTATTAGAAGCATTCAAAGAGTTCCTACATAAATTTATAGAATCATATTTTGATGATTGGATTGTTTTTAGTTCATTGAAATATCATATTGAATGTCTAAGGCTAATGTTGGACAAGTGCAGGAAGTGTCATATTTCCTTAAACCTGAAGAAGTGAATTTTATTTTCACCATTTGGAGTTTTGTTAGGTCATATTGTATGCAAGCAGGGCTTGCTCGTAGACCCATCTAAAATTTCCATTATAGTTGATATGCCACCTCCTACTTTAGTCAAACAATTGCGCACTGCGCTGGGACATACTGGATATTACAAGAAGTTCATTAAAAGTTATGCCCAAATTAAAACACCTATGGATAATATTTTGAAGAAAGACTGTCAATTTCACTGGACAGAAGAATGTCAATAGAGCTTCGACACACTGAAACAGAAAATGGTTACCGCACCCATTCTGGTTTTCCTAGATTGGATTAAAAAGTTTCATGTGCATGTCGATGCATCTTCTATTTCATTAGGAGTTGTGTTAGCACAACCAGGAACAAGAGACATCGACAACTTGTTATCCTTTTCCAGCAAGAAAATATCAGCAACAGAGATCAACTACACCACCACTGAAAGAGAAGGGTTAGCCATGGTGTATGTGCTGCAGAAATTTTTCCACTACTTGTTGGGAGGACACTTTAAAATGTTTATTGATCACTCTGCGCTGAAATACCTAATCAACAAGATAGTGTTGGGGGGGATAATATGCATATGGCTTCGGCTATTTCAAGAATATGACTTTGAGATCATAGTTAAGCCAGGAAGAATGAATAAAGGTCTTGACCACTTGTCAAGGTTGGAACATGGAGAAGAGCCGACTAGTTTGGAGGATGCACTGTTGGATGCACAGTTATTGGAAATTAGAAATATTGATGACCACTTCGTTGAGATAGTCCAGTTCCTATCAATAGGAATGGAACCTAGAGAGTATACAATTCCCCAAGAGAAACAACTAGTCTTGTGCGCTACAAAATTTTCACGTATAGTTGGTGTTAAGAACCAAACATCAATATAGCATAGAAAAACCTCAGGAAAAGTACTCAACACCTTGAAAAAGAGATAATTTCAG
>ML780311.1:875539-921355 GCA_009831015.1 Picea engelmannii
TTAATGGCCTAAAGCCGACATAAATAAAATAAAATTACTAATCTAAATTACAACTAATGGCCTAAAGCCGACATAAATAAAATAACATTACTAATCTAATATTCCCCAATTAAGTGGTAATGAGCCAATATTAGGGCTTAACAGTTGGACAACTATACAAAATGGGGTCTAATGAGATATTGAGAAGGTTTCTTATGGAGGCAAAGCAACCATTGATCCTCGCAGAATCTCATGAAGGCATTGCAAGAGGACATTATGCAGGGAAATCCACTGCGTAGAAGGTTCTTATAGCTGGCCTTTGGTGGCCTACCTTACACAAAGATGCTAAAGACTATTACAGAGCCTGTGATGTATGCCAAAGAGTTGGAAAACCATCCAGAAGATATGAAATTTCATTAACACCACAGCTGACCCTACAATAATTTGATAAATGGGCCATTGACTTTGTAGGACCTATAAACCCACTAGAGAAGCACACAGAAGAAAGGTACATCATTACTGTGACAAAATACTTGACCAGATGGGCTGAACCAAGAGCAGTTAAGGACTGTAGTGCAACTACAGTTGCGTGCTTCATATTCGATGACATCATAACCAGGTTTGGATTCCAAAATATCCTTTTGAGTGATCAAGGAACAATTTTCATAAATAAAACCATTGAAGCCTTGACCTAAGAATTCATAATTCATCATCAGAAGAGCACACCTTACCATCCACAAGTGAATGGGACAGTTGAAGGATTCAACAAAATCTTGGAGACAATGTTAATGAAGATTTGTAGTGCTAATAGAGATGACTGGGATTTAGGAGTACCAGCAGTATTATGGGCCTATAGAACCACTTGCAAGAAGCTTACAATGCATACCCCCTTTAAATTGGTGTATGTCCTTGAAGACGTTGTCCCCATGGAATACTTGGTACCAAGCTTAAGAATTGTTTCCTTTATAGATATGGATGAAACTGACACTGTTCGAGAGAGGATTGCATAGTTGGTTGAACTGGAGGAAGAAAAAATTGTTGCAGGATTTCATTAGCAGGTACAGAAAGAAAAAGAGAAGGCCTACCATGATAGACACATTAATAAGAAGGCATTTAAGCAAGGTGATCTGGTATTGGTATATGGTAGTAAATCCATGAATCATCCAGGAAAGTTCATAATGCATTGGCTTGGGCCTTATGAGGTTGCTTATGTTACAAAAGGAGGAGTTGCGTAGTTGAAGACTTTGAATGGAGAATGGAAGGAAGGTTTTTTGAACGGGAGCTGTTTGAAGTTTTATTATGACAACCAGTTGCTTCGCAGCTCATGGTATAATCATGAGGCTAAGGGTCTAGGTACCAAGTGCAGTTGAAACTGGATACCAGACACAGAAATGACAGTCTACAAAAGGAAGGAGAGGAGGCATAGAGCAGAAAGCAAAGGATGGAGAAGCTCTAAAAAATGGGTCAAGTTGACCTAGGGTTTCAGACATCTAGGGTTTTGGTATCTAGGGTTTTGACACCTAGGTTTCAGCCTAAGGTTGTCGGTGAGTGATTGTAATGTATAAATAGAGGTCTAAAGGACCTGGGATGGGTTGTTGTTTTTGTTGTTGTTGATTTTATTGTCATCTGTGTTATTATGTGATCAAGTGAGGATTGTTGTTTGAGAAGAGAAGTGTTGCATGTAGATCCTTTTGGGATTGTAAGATCTTCAACTGGGTACGAAGATCAACCCTACAACTGGGTGCGCAGGAAGGGGAGAGATATAGATAAGGAGAAAGAAGATCTAATAGCTAAGAGCGCAAACAAGAACTGTATGCTTCATATTAATATATTATATAAAACATTTCTATGGATGTAGCCCTAGAGAGAGGGTGAACCATGTATATTTTGTGTTGTGTGTGATTGATGCTCTGGTCTTTATCATTTGGTATACCATTATTGCATTATTATGTTAGATATGATAGATAGTTTTGCAGAGTAGATATGAACTAGTAGATGATATATAATTGTTGTATTGATTTTGTATTGGATCCACTTGATATCCCCTTGGTTGTAGACATCTTTGTCCTGCAAACCCTCCATATCTACTTCGGGTGAGATTGCATCTACTTCGCAGGTGTTGCCAAAAGGTCCAGTAGTTAGGGCTTGTTGGTGTGCTCTTGGAGCTGAACCCTGGGTCTGCCCCCATGCCAACAATGACTAGGAGCATGACTAGGACCTAGAGAACCTTAATATGACTCAGGAAGAAACTAGGTCATACAACCCCCTTCCTTTATAAAGACACATGGAATTCGAGACCGGTGACTTCATTTTCTCGTGTTAATCGAAATCGATACTTTCTTTAAGCTATGCATTCTAAAACCCAATCCTATCTTGTTGATGCTAAAAAGTATCAGGGATCGACGATCGATGATAAACCTACCTAAGTCTTCTCGGATCGACTCTTTTGAAAAAGTCTTGATGCTGAAAACGCATCGGGGATTAGACATTGTTGGAATAGGGGTAGACCCGAGGTTCAATGCTTCAACATCTCACCAACAAAACCCTAACTACTGGCCCTTTCGGCAACACCTGCAAAGCAAATGAAGTCTCACCCAAGGTAGAGGCAGGGGGGTTGTAAGACACAAGTGTGTAAAACCTAGCTGGGACACAGATCTGTGATCACTATACTTAACAGAGAACTTAGAAATTAATGTTCCTTAGTATTTTACCCTTATTCACATCACAGGTAAAAACCCTAATTACAAAACAACACAGTATTCAACAATATCTAAGCATATCTAACCATTTAGCACCTAGAATCAAACATATCTAGCATTCATTCATGTTATTAAGAACTAAGCTACTACATCAGATGCATCTAACATACATAAAGATTCAACACTAAGAATAAATCACATCAATAACATAAAGCAATCACAACACAGGATATACGTGGTTCACCCCCAGCGTGGGGCTACGTCCACCAACTCTTCATCTTCTTTATTATCTTCTTTCAATATGCTTACATGAACAGAGCCACATAACCAACCAACTCCACATAGGATAGGATATCTACGCACACTTTTCCAGATCCTCCTTCCCTGAGTTTGAAACAGCACAAAGCCTTCTTACAATCAATTTCACTTAACTCTGCAAGTTCTCAACACATAGTATGCACAGAGCCTTCACAACTAATTGGACCGAGCAAACTTTACATATCTTGCATAAAGCCAAATTTGGTAATATTATTCTTACAATGCCTAGCTACTTATTTATACATTTACAAATGGCACCTAAGCATGGGTAGACCCATGGGACGACATCCCATACCCATTACATAAGCGCTAAACCCAAAACTCCTGCAAAACAGAGGTGATATCCTGTGATCTCTGCTTCGCCTAGGCACTCCATCTTTGACTATCCTGTCGAAGTCCCAAAAGTGGTCAAACATGACCAAAGTTCTCCAAAACTTGGTCAATGGCCAAAAATCCCCCAACACTCACATGTGACTCGTCCCGAGTCACTTTGATTTGGGCAACTCTTCTTCGAAGGCCTCAAGCTTGGATCAAGCTGCCTCGGCTTGTTTCTTCGCCAGAGCCTCCTACTAAATGTAATCCTAAATGATTGTCTCAATGACATATCCTTCCAAGCATTGTTCCATTGTGGTGACCACTTTTTCCAGTTGTGCACCTTGTCCCTCAATCTCCTCAAAAAGTGTGCAATATTCTTCCTGTACCAGCTGAAGTCTTTGGGTCACTTCCATGACTTTACTCTGGATGGCATGGACCTTCTTCTAAACTGTGCACTGTTCTTGTGACCTTTTCATCTTCTTAACCACTGACAGTAGCTTCAACTATGCTTGTACTGTCACTTCTTGTTTCTTTTCTTCCTGGAGCTATGACTCCAATGTCCTTAGTTTTGGGTCCTTTGCAAGGCTCTCATAAGTCTTTACACTTCGATTTCTAAGTTGCTTGCATTCTAAGGCCAATTCCTTGATTCTACTGATTGCGCTCTAGGCAATTTCTTCCCTTTGATCTCGCACTTCCTGCGGAGTGCTCGACACTACTTGTAATTCCAGTTCTACTACTCTTTCTTGGAGCTACTGAATGGATTCAACAAGCTTCCCCACTGGCTCTCAGTTGTTTCCTC
The DNA here is from genome assembly GCA_009831015.1 of Picea engelmannii. Taxonomy (NCBI): domain Eukaryota; kingdom Viridiplantae; phylum Streptophyta; class Pinopsida; order Pinales; family Pinaceae; genus Picea; species Picea engelmannii. The sequence goes on from ML780311.1 coordinate 879,650, forward strand.
TTCTATCTATGTCAGGCCTAGCACATAGCAAATTTCTCTTGTGACAGATTCTTTAACTCCAATCTTCTCTGCGAGTAATTGTTGTTTTTATTTATGGAGCTTCTCTCTGTCCTCTTCAAACTTCACCTGGATTTCATCTTTCTCTTATTGCGCAACCCGATGTTTCTCTACGACATCCTCCTTTACATTCTTCAATGTTGTTGTGGCCTTCTCTTTTTCTTCCTGAACCTAACGAAGGAGATCCTCTGTTGCATATGCTATTCTACGTAGCTGGGCAAGCTCATATCCTACTTCTATGCCCCCTAATGAAAATGACACAATAGTTACTGCACGGCTTGAATAAAGAGCATGTTGTAACCCTTTGAGCTTCGCCTCGATCTTGTCATACATTGTCTCCTGTTTGTCTTCTCTTCACTACAAAATGTCCTCAGAAGTATCTGATACAACTGTGAGGATGTGGTCAATATCATCCACCGTAAGTATAGTCTATAAGTGGGGTTTATTGGCACTTGACTTCTTCCATGCTGAGGGTTTCTTTGGAGAAACCTTTCTTTTCTTGGATGTCTCTATCTCCGTAAGGGGATATTTAGGCAATGTTACTTCACCTTGTTCCTTCTTGTCTTCTTACCCTTCGTCCTCTTATTTGTCTACTTCATCACCTCCTCCCCCTTCAGGTGAATCTGGTGTAGTCTCCTCTGATGCACTGTGCATTTCCTATACTTCTTCCTTCTTCTTCCTCTTTCTACTGTTGGGTCCATCATATTCTTCGCAGGTGACTACAGTAATTTCGATGAGGTCGGGGTAGGAGAGTTCTGTCTGTTTGATTGGTACAAGGAATTTTATAGGCCATTCCTTGGTTATTTCCTCCATATCTTCCTCAGTGAGTTTGTAATAGGATTGGAGTTTTTCCTTGTGTTCATATTCGCACGCAGTGATGTAAATGAAGTTCCTTTCTACGTGAAACTTTGTTATTTTCCTAAACCTATGAAGTGTATTTGGCGTCATGCGAGGGAAGGATTCAATGGCCCTCTTCAGCTATAGGTAATAGGTGTGGAACACCAAATTGGAATGCAATTTCTTCACCATGTCACTCGAATACTAGAGGGTAGTGAATCTCACGGCTAGTGGTTTGGATGACTCGACATCAGAGAAGGTTTCTCCCTCTGGCATCTCCCAAGTGATGAAGGCAATGAGAATCAACAACCAACTAAAGTGAAACTCATAGACCTGTTCTTGTGCTTCATGACAATATTGATTCAATTGGTTGACAAGGTAGCTTGCCTATTTCATCCGCATCCCTCCGATGTACTTTCCTGCGAGGTTGATGACGAACCCTGTGACCTGCGTCGGTTTTTTCTTCTTGATGATCTTACTAGAAATAAACTAGCAAGCTAGGTGCACTGCAGTATTTTGTATGGAGTCTACCTTGTAGCCCCACTTCCCTTTCTCCACATCGTCGTAGGTGTTATTTATTCGCTACGCCGGGGAACGATCCGCAGCCTTCCCTGGGTAAAAATCATGAGGGTCTGGTCCTTGCATGCTCAATCCAGTGATCCAGTGGATCAACATAGGATATACAATGATGCACCTATCCAACCACAGGTAACTTCCATGGTAACATGACATGAGGATTTTAACGCACATGTTAACCTCCTGATTTTTTCTGAAGTGTGGTATCTTCATCACATTAAGGATGGTTGATATTGCGATGTCCATGGTCCATGACTGGGGGATCATCTTCGACTTCTTCCCTGTTTCCTTTATCAAGTATTTATGTGGTGCGACCATTCCATAATTCTTATGGTATCCCAAGTTGAAATCACTGATCTTTAGCATCATAATCTGTCCCAACTACAGTTCAACTGTGCATATCCCCTTCGAGAGGTATGCAGTGATTAGTGTATAGTTGAAGCCCCTTGGGACATTGTCACGATTAACCATGCCAGATAGAGGCCGGATATAGTCGAGCAGGACCGACGAGATGAGCTTCATATTTTCCAAGTCGTTGCGATGCTTGCTATGTTTCTCTTGTCGCAGTTTGGGATGGCCCAGATCGATGTGTAGTCGATGGGGAGGCTTGCAATCCTCTCATCGATGAGGCCTATTCTCCTGCTAACATGACCTTCTCCACCATGAGGTCAATCAAAATATCTTCGATAGATTTATCTACTGTGCTAAGGTCGCTCGACATGCATGCTCATGATCAAATGTTTTAGATAGGTGGACAAACACTCAAGGTAAGTAGAACAGGCGGCGAGGTATCAATAAGAACTGCACAAAAGCAATTAGTTCTCTATGGGATTGGATAATCACAATTCACAAAAGTGTTCTTAGTGAAAAATTTGATGGGATAAATAGACAACGTTGTAACAGATTCCTCCAACGTGCCAAAAATCCTCAATCAGTACGATTCCATCCGTTATGGTGCAATCCCAACGGTCCAATGGCAATTTTTTTCGACAATAACTGTGTTTCTAGCCATTCTGGAGCATCTTTCTAATGGTGATGGCACCTCCAATGATCATATTTCTTCATCATGGCGAAGTGCCATTTGGTTTTGTTCTGTTATTTCGGCGAGGTTCAAGTTCTGCAAGGCTTCCTTCTGCGAATTCCTCTCTGGGACCTCCTACAAATTTTCTAGCTTTTCTTTCTTCTTACTGAGCTTTTTTACTTTCTTTCCGGTGATTTGCGTCTCTCGATTCCTCTTTCCATTCTTTTTCTTATATTTTTTTAGCATAGTAACTTCTCACTGCTGAGGGTCTTTCACAGGCTTCGAGGATAATACTTTTTCTTTTACTATTTTTGGAGTAGGTTCTTTTCTCTTCTGCATGGATAAGTTCTTTAAGCCTTATTGTGTTCTTTCAACTTCAATAGCCAGGTCTTTGGCCCTCAGTTACTTCGACTTGTTCTCTTGTTCTTATATTAAGCACTCTATTCTCTTAGCCATGAAATCCCTTAATTCTTTCCTTTTTGTTCTATAGCTTCCTCTTCTTCTCTCCTTTGAATGTGATCTCTCTCAATCCAAGTCCTTCCTAACAAAAGTGAAAAAGGGGCTTTGTTCTCAACAAACTTAATGACCTCAAATTTCCTCTTATGTCGATGTTACATGAGAACTCATAGGTACATGAGTATGTATTTCACATAGGGTTATCATATTTCCTTTAAACAATCATATTCCTCCTGTTGGAGCCACCTTTTTTTTTCTAGCCCGTCATAAATTTCATTCTTAATGCTTAAAATCGAAAGATGGTTTTCGTATTTTCCCTCTGAGGTTTCAAAATCTTTGAAATCTTTTATCACGCGAGCAGTGATAATTATTGTACTCTCGAGGTGAGTCCTACCTTTCATAAAAATGTTTCCTCTTTTGTTCTACCTCAGGATCTTGTAGGTCGGATACTATAAGTCATGTAGTTCACATGCCCCGAGCTACGAAACAGTGAAATCATTTTAATTTTTCACTCAGGACAATAACGAGGGTAACGTTTTCCCTAACCCATGATTGAACATCGTCGGGGTTTCCCACCTCAGTGTTCGCCAAACCCAAAAATTTATTGTCGTAGCCCCGATAGCCGAGAACACGAAGTCCTTATTTTAGTAACCAGGGTCACGATTAAAAGTAAAAGCGAAACCATGGTAAAAAATTCTGTCGGCATTTTGCCACTCGACGTTTTCCTTTTCAAAAGTTACACTGTCTAAACCTTGACTCGTGAAATCATGATAAGGATATAAACGTAATTAATTAATCACTTAATCCAAGATTATTTTCCCTTTTAATTAAGTCATGTTATCGCGATCTTACGGTTTCGCGACTCGGCATGCAAACCTCCCAGAAACTTATTTTCGAAGCTCTGAGTCGCGATATGATGAATATAATAATTATGAAATTAATCGAGCCCCAAATCATGATTACCTTTTTATTAACCAAAATCGATCATCGTAGTCTCGGGTGTTAGAGATTCAAAATGTTAAAGTAAAATCCCCGCTATAACAAGTACCGAAATATTGATTAACGTTGGTAAAACCGGATTAATTAAGCTAAATCAATACATATCCCGTGTTTCAATGCTTGCACGATTTACGAGGTAACCTTTTTCTTTCCATACACCAACTGACGTTTTAAACCGCCAAAAGTTTATGGCATTAATGAGGAAATAGGGTAAATCGATGAATATAAGATCGGATTTTTATGGCAAAATTTATTTCTAAACATGATTTGACAGAATTGTTCTGAAAGGTATCGAGTTTTTGAATATATATAAGAGTTGTGGTTTATTATAACAAATGCATTTTCATATTACGCAGAGCACATTATCTCTGAGCAAAATGACTTCTGTATGTATACGTATTTCTATTGCAGAAGAGCTAAAACACAATCTCCAGCCATGGCTCCGCGAAAAGCATCCAAAGCCAATGTTGAGGTTTCGGGACAAGGCTCAGACAATGTCGTTGATACTTCACCTTGAAGTATCGACTCGGTCCTGAATTGGTCATTCGCTTCAGATGTTCTGCAGGTAGAATTGGTGGATTATTCCGATGACTCCAGTGACAACGAAAAAGATGATATAACCACCAAGTACAAAATAGTCATCCAATCTGGAATGCACAAAGTAGAATCCAGGCCACGATTGCCTCCATATTATGACATGGTCCGATGGTCATTAGACCATGTGGACATATCGACCAGAACCATCATGAACGAGCAGAAAGTCACCATCAGGACTTTCAGGCCGGAACATCTACAAGCCATGTATAAGCTGCCCACAACGTCCGACTACACATATGGAGTTGAATTCTTAGACGAGTTCAAGGAGAAGGAATGCGTACAATATGATAAAACCATGTCCAGTTTAATAAAATATTGGGTTTCGAACACCGCGAAGTTCAGAGCTGATAGCCACGACATATATTCAATCGCTTCTTTAGAGCCACAGTATAAATATGTAGCCATGATGACATGCAGGTTATACAAGAGAGAGGACACTCACATTTTTTTTCTTCCATGGGTGCCTCTAATGCTTCGGGTCACCGAAGGTAGTTCCTTCGACTAGGCAAAAATGTTTTCCGATAGCTTGACCTGTCGGGTCACAGAGTATCGGGTGCAAAAAGAGAATGGGAAGGCGTCTTCATTCTTCATGTCTGCATACATTATGGACGCAGTTTGTTTTTTGATACCATTTCCCTTAATGAGATGGAGTTGGACTCCAGCAGAATATGAACCCATACACGTTTATCATGCAAAATTATGGCAAAACAAAGTGGAAACTTTTGTGTATGAAATCTTTAACTGGGTGATGGTGCCCCTGCATGTCACCATTTTTGGTCACCCACCATCCAGGATCTTGGAAAACATAGTAACGAATCTAAGAAGCATGGCATACTGGTATGTAGAAGCAGAATTTTCATACCTCCGAGTTTTCGGGGCTTCGGTCCCCCTGCATGCAATGCCATTGTTCATTCCCGACAAGTTGGCTTGTCGTGAGGTCGCTAGGCAAACAATAATTGGTGGTATAAGCAAAGAGATTAAGGGATACTCAAAGAAGGTATTTCCACCTTTTCCTATACATTTAAATTCATATTCTTTATTAGATTCCGGGCACACCAAAGTTGAGGCAATAGCCTTGGAAGACCTAAATTTGGTCTCCATTGAATACAAGAAGCACGATCCGCAAAGGGTCGTGAGAAATCATTTGGCCAGTTGCGGGCTCAAGAGATTTGAGCACGAGAATTCACCCTCTGATGACATTTTCCGAGGCGCAAGGTCCTATGTCGAGATTATAGCTCGAATACAAACCTTGGTGCCAGAGGAAAGAGCTGATGTTATAAATTTCTAAGAACATCGACGCAATTGTCTTCCCGTAGTGTTGTGAGGTGAGGGTTTGAGTACATCGGAGGTGAAACAGAAAGATGCCAAAGGCTCTAAGGATGCGATTCCTTATCAAGAAAAACAACAGGACGAGGAGAGAAAACTAAGAGTCTGAAAGAAGAGATAAAGACTCCCGACCCTTCGAAGAAGCAGAGTCCGGTCACTACTCCGGGAAAATCAGCAAAGTAGATCGGAGAACCTATCACATCAGTTACCCCCTTATAGTCGACGCAGGGAAATATTGATGCAGGATGGATCTTCAATGAAGAGTTGAGGCCTATAAGGGTGGAAGAACTCCCTCCGAATGAGTTTTTCTTTGATAAGAAGAGAAAGGAAGTAGTAAAAAGGGAATTCTATTAGGAAGGAGAGTCAACTGCCAAGAAATATAAAGTTATAACTGATGGAAAAGACAAGAAGAATGAACAATTCACGACTAAATAGCAGGGACATTAGGAGCATATGCCTCAGTGAATCAATTTTCAGTTGGGCTCTTGAAAAACCAACTTATACGAAAAAATTGCCTCATTAGGACCCTTGAAGCCAGAATAGCCATAACAACAGAGACTGCTAAAGACTAGGCGAGCGTAGGAATAGAGCAGGCCAGGTTGGCCGATAAAAATGAGATAGAGCTTCTCAAAACTAATCTCGAGCAAGCACAGCTGGTGGTCTGGGAGGGTCAGATGCAAGCGATCCAGCAAAGGGATTTGATAGAACAACTACAGGCTAGGGTGGAGATCATCGAGAACAAAATGATAAATATTAGGATGTTCAAATCCCAGGCGATTGAGATTCGGAGCAGAGTCTCTGCAGAACAATGAAATTTGCTCGCCAAGGTAAAAGCGATCCGGGACAACCGTCTTCTAATCAACCAAGTTTTGGAGAACTTATCTACTATAGAAAGGGAAGCTGGAGTAGCTCAGGTCGCCTTCCAAGAGGCTGTGATAGCCACAAATAGCAGGGGTTCGGGAAATTCTCCCAGGTTCACCATTTCGGAACAGACCAGAGGAAACATTCTATTAAAAGAATGGGAGCACAATATCGCCGAAGGCAAGCAGCAAGCCAAAAAGATAACGAATTCCTTAGAAGAGGCTTTTAGTTCTATAGATGACGATATGCTAGGCATTGATAGAGGAGGTAATGTCGAGGCATTGATGCAAGTGGATATAGCAAAAATATCGCTTGATCTGAAAGAAAAAGAGGAAAGAGACTCAGCCGAGATTTCCCAAGTGACTATAGTGGACATAGTCCAAATAGACAAATGCATGATTAGACCAAGCGTACAATTATGCACCATTGACATCATAGATGGACAGATGGAAGACAGGCTTCCGCAGTTAGCCCAAGAATGTTACTTCTTTGAAGCCAGCTGTCAAGTAGAACCATTGCGGCTAATATCTAGCTAGTTGAAAGATGTGTCGCCTATACCGAGCATGTGCGAGGACAAACGTCTGGCACCAAGTGAAGACAGAAAAGAAGAAATGGAGCGATTGCACTCCTCCCTATCATAACCAAAATTTTCTGATGATTGAGATTCTATCTTAGTTGTAAAACTGTATAAATATACCACAGAAAGAAAGGAAAAGGGATGGACCCTTTTGTGTCGATTGTAACAGAGTTTTTACATTTTGAGAGTTAATACAAAGAAAATCTGAAGATTCTCAATTCTGTAATGACTGTGTTATGAGTTTGTTTTCTTATATCTCATATTTCATTTCATTTCATATTCCTAACTAATGAATGCTTCGTTATAATTTAGTACGACCACTACTATAGAAAATGAATTTTGGTTTTCTGTAATTGTTTACTATTTTTCCTCTGTACCATCTATCAGCGGGTGTAACACCAGTCAACACTTTCAGAATTCTACACATATTTTATGCTACATCTGGTTACTTCTTTACAGTTTTCCTCTTCTGTTTATACGTGATATTATCCCTTGATAGGAGCCTTACATCATAGACAGCTAAATTTTTTTCTCCCACCTCATACATTTTATTAAGATATAACTCAGTTACGGGAAAGAGCCTTTGATTTGCACCCCATTTTATTTCTGAAATTGTAAATTCTCTTTTATACAACCAAATTGAGACAACACTTAATTTCTCCCTAAAGTTTTTGTTATTTTATTGTTCCTCCATGACTGTCCTTGTACCAACACAGCCTAATATCGAACCCGGATTATCGAAACAAATGCACATTGCCTTAAACCTTTTCGACACTATTCTTAAAACAACTACTACCCGAGTTGAACTCGAACGTTCATGGGCTATGATTGAACATGATATAACTATCCAGGAACAGTTGGAAGCTAGACAATGCCAACGTAGAAATATTCCTTAGTTTCCATTGCCGAAGGTTGACATTTCTCTCTTCTCCACCTTTTACCCACTTTCGGATGCCTAAAAACTGTACTTCTAAGACTTAAGTACAGACTCTCAAACAACACCTACCAATGAAGGAATCATAGCAGGATTTCCCAAAATTTTCCAAGTACTTTTTGGCATAATGTTCACATGTGTTTCTGCATCTAATACACAGTCTATGTCAAAGTCTCCTATTCTTGTTTCTATGCACTCTTTCTCTTTTAAGATATCTGATAAACTGATGTCTATGTGATCATTTAGTGTGTCATTCATCTGCAATAATATAGCCTCAGATTCTTTCTGGTTCTTTAGCATATTCTTAGTCTCTTGACCTTCCTCATGGTTTTCTTGTTTCATGTTCATCTTCTCAACTTTAGAAATCATTCTAGGGAAATATAAAACTTCATGTCCAGTATATTTACAACAAAGGCAAATAGGACCTCTACTAGGGAATTCCTTAGCAAGATGCCCCAGTCTTCTGTAATTATAACAAAGAGTCAATCCTCTCTTTCTCTTAAACGATCCCCAACCTTTCCTATACTGTGCTCTGGGATCACAGTGGTGGACCTGTAAAAAAATCTTTCTAGGATCCTGCATCCACTTGTTAGTCCAAAAATTCTTTCTATGCATAGGAATAACATATATTTCACTATTTCTATCAAGTCTATTCATATCACGTCTTCTTTCTTCTAGATGTGCCCTAGTTTTCAGGCTAGGATGAAATCTATCAAATATACCTAGATCCAATCTTTTGAAACAAAAATTTCCACCTATCTTACCTTTATCAGAGCACAAAGATTTAAGATCTTACCTATTTTCTTCAAATCGGGCTTCTATTCTTGTCATATAGCTTCACAAGTCAAGTAGAGTACTGTACACTATAGCAACAAATATACACACAGATCTTTCTCTCTTCTTTAGTTCCCAACAATCACAGTTTTAGTTACTGACAATAGAACCATTTGTTGGCACAGGCGCAGAATTAGGGTTCAACGCTTCAACAATGCACCAACAAAACCCTAACTACCAGCCCTTTCGGCAACACCTGCGAAGTAGATGAAGTCTCGCCTGAGGTAGAGGTAGGGGGGTTTGTAGGAATCAAGCGTCTACAACATAGATGGGACACATATATGTGATCACAATACTTAATAAAGAACTTAGAAATTAATGTTCCTTAGTATTTGACTCTTATTCACATCGCAGGTAAAAACCCTAATTACATAACAACGCAGTATTCAACAAGATCTAAGCATATCTAACCATTTAGCACCTAGAATCAAACAGATCTAGCATTCATTCATGTTATTAAGCACTAAGATACTACATAATATGCATCTAACATACATAAAGATTCAACACTATGCATAAATCACATCAATAACACAAAGCAATCACAACACAGGATATACTTGGTTCACCCCTAGAGTGGGGCTACGTCCAACAACTCTTCGTATTATTTATTATCTTCTTGCAATCTACTTACATGCAGAAATCTAGAAAACCAACTCCACATAGGATAGGAGATCTGCCTGCACTTCACTAGATCCTCCTTCCTTGAGTTTGTCACATCACAGAGCCTGCTTACAATCACTTGCACTTAACTCTGCAAGTTCTCAACACATAGTATGAAAGGAGCCTTCACAACTAATCACACCTAGAAAAATTTACATACATTTCACAAAGATAAATTTGGTCTTCTTCTTCTTGTAAATAAGTTGAACCTGCACATAATAGATCTAGCTAGAAAATACCACACACATTTGCAGAGAGAAATTGATAAATAAGAAGCAAGAGAGAAAGAATGGATGAATTCTCATTAACCATATTCCACACTCAAAGAGTGAATAATTTACAATAGATATAGGATACATGAGTAACTAATGAGCCATAGTGGTGGTCTAGAGTGATCTGGACACACACCAGTAGTTACGGGAGTGAACTACCACCTAGTCTAGTCTCTCAGGCAGTTACGGGAGTGAACTGCCACCTAGTTGAGTTAACTAGTCAACTAGTCTTCAATTAACTGACTGAAATAGAGTGTAGGGAGGTGTTGGCATAGGGGCAGACCTAGGGTTAAAAAATACAACAACACACAAACAAAACCCTAACTACTGACCCTTTCGGCAATACCTGCAAAGCAGATGAAGTCTCATCCGAGGTAGAGGCAGGGGTGGTTGCAAGACTCTAGTGTATGCAACCTTAGGTGGGACACAGATCTGTGATTATAATTCTTAATATAGCTCTTAGAACCATCAGTTCCTTAATATGTAATCACTATTCACTTCATTGATACAATAGATCTTCACAGTATTCACATCAATCTATATTATTCAAGCCCTTAGCATATACAAATGGATCAAAATGATTATATCAAGCACTAAACATGACTATCTAGATCAGATCGAACATTCTCACATATGATAAGAAAAAATCATAAATATATCTATCTAAACATATCATATCACTTAGCATATAACATATGAACACATCAAGACAAAGCACAAAGCACACAACATAGTGTTTATGTGGTTCACCCCCACCCCGGGGCTATGTCCACCAACTCTTCTTCTTTATTGTCTTCAATCAATTGGTTACAAGAATAGGGCCTCAAAACCATTACTCCACACAAGACAAAAGATATGCACAGCTCTCAAGATCCTTCTTCCTTGCGCTACATCACAAATCCTTCTACAGTCTCTCATAGTGACTTGCACTCATCTATACAAGTCTTACACAGGATGCACAAAGCCTTGATCACACAAATTCAACTCTTGGAACTTAGCCTACATCACATAGATGTTGATTTCACTACATCTCTATATGGACTACACATCTATATATACATACAAAATAGGCCTAAACACGGGTAAACCCATGGGCCAACATCCCCTTCCCATTACATATTCCCAAAAACCCAAAAAGGGGCCCAAAAGGGGGCCGAGATCCCGTGATCTCCGCTTCATCTTACGCTTTATCTTTGATAGGCTTTTGAAGCCTCAGAATAGTTCAACATGACTAAGAAACTCCCAAAACTTGGTTAAGGGCCAACAGGCCCCCAACACTCACCTGTGACTCGTCCCGAGTCACTCTGGTCTGAGCAATTCTACCTGGAATGCCTCGAGCTTGGCTTGAGCTACTTCGACTTGCTACTTTGATGTGGCCTCTTGTTCAATGAACTCTTGTATTACTGTGTCATTCACTAGTCCTTCTAGGCATTGTTCAGTTCTGAGGATGACTTGTTCTAACTCTGGTCCTTCGCTCTCAACCTCTGTAAACAACAAGCATGCCTTATCTTGCATAGGTTGAAGTCGTTGAGTGACTTCCATCAATTTGATTTGAATCATATGGATATGTTGTTGAGTTGTATGTTGTTCACGAGACCTCTTCATTTGTTCTACAATGGACAGGGCCTTTAGCTACACCTGTAGTGTATCTGTGTGCTGCTTCACTTCTTGGAGTTGTGATTCCAGTGCCTGTAACTCCAGATTCTCAGTGAGGTTTTCATATGTTTGAGCACTCTGGTTTCTCACCTACTTTTACTTTGAGGCAAGAGATTTTAACCTGTCAACTGTGTTGTGGGAAGTGTCTTCCCTTTGGTCTCGTACGTCTTGAGGGGTCTCAGGTATAGTGTGGAGCTCTAAGTCTGCTATGCGCTACTGGAGCTGTTGGATTACGTCTTCGAGTTGTGCCACCTGCTGTGGAACTTATTCTTCAGTCTTTACTTCAATGACTGTCACAGAGTGAAGTTCTCTGTGGACCATATCATGTACTTTGAGTTTCTCTGCAAGCAACTGTTCTTTTTCTTTATGCAATTGGTAATTTTATTTAGTGAACCTCTCTTGCAGAGTAAGCTTCTCTCGTTCGGTAGTACTGCATTTCTCTAGAAGGTCTTCCTGTGCTTGTGCCAAAGCCTAGGTGGCTTGCATTGTTTCCTCCTATTCTCATCGAAGGCGAGGTTCGACTATATCAACGATCCAGTGGAGTTGAGCTGGCTCATATCCTATTTCTGGTGTTCCTGCTGATAGAGGCGTAGTAGAAAATCCATGGTTGGACCACAGTTCCTGCTGCACTTCTTGAAGTTCAACCTTTATCTGAATGAACACCTCCTCCTGCTTAGCTTCCTGCTTCTCTGCTATCTCTAGCGAAGCATCATTCAGTGCTACGGAAATGAAGTAGAAGTTGTCTAAGGTTAGGTTGGTCTAAAACTTAGTCCTGGTTGCTTTCAATTTCTTCCTTGAGGAAGGTTTCAGAGGGGATACCTTCCTTTTCTTTGAGGGGTCCTCCTCGTCTCTAGGTGGTGTAACCTCACCTTTTTTCTGTTCCACTTATGTGCCATCTATCTCTCTACCATCACCTCCTTTCTCAGGTGAGATAGAACCAGTCTTCACCGAGGTACTGTGGACATCTTGTGCTTCTTCATTTTTCTTGGTCTTTCTCGATCCAGGTGCATCCATCTAATTTTCTGGACTGTCAACATCAGACATCTCCGCAGGGTTCGCTGGAACAAGGAGGTTCATTGACCATTCCTTGGTAATCTCATCCAATTCATCCTCTTTCAACTTGTAGTATGACTGTATCTATTGTTTATGCTCATCAACGCGCGCTATGATATAGATGAAATGGTGGTCTGCACTGAATTTCATCAATGGCCTAAACCTGTGGAGTGTGTTCGGGGTTATACGAGGCTCGGATTGGATAGCGGTCTTCATCTGGGTGTAATAAGTGTGGAAGATGACATTTGATTGCCACTTCTTGTTCATTTCATTGGAGTTCCATAGCGTATGGAACTTCATGGCCAGTGGTTCAAAGGGCTCTATGTTCGGGAAGGTCGCACCTTCCGACATTTCCCAGGCGATGAACACTATTAAGATGTGAAGCCAACTAAAGTGAAACTCATATCCTTGGTATTGTGCTTCCCTATATTCTAGTTCTAATTGGTTCACCAAGTACTTCACCCAATTCATGTGTAGGCCCTCCACGCACTTCCCTGCGAGGTTGACTACAAATCTAGTTACTTGGGTGGGCTAGTTCTTGTGAACTAATTTCCCTGTGATCAGTTGACAGGCCAGGAACACTGTGTCACTTTAGATTGAGGCTACCTTGTAGCCTCGCGTTCCCTTATCTACATCTCCATAAGTATCCTTTATCCTTTGGGAGAGAATGCGATCCATGATCTTTCCGAGGTAGAAATCTTGTGGGTCGGAGCCTTGCATGCTTAGCCCCGTGATCTGATTGATCAATGTCAGATCCACTATAATGTGACGATTAAACCACAAATAACCTCCATGATAGAAAGATAGCAGTAATTTGATGCATGCGTTCACCTCTTGGTGTCGCCTGAAGTGTGGAATATTCATAACATTCAGTAGGGTGGACTGTGCGAAGTTCTGGGTCCATGACTGAGGGGTAATCTTTGAGTTCTTTCCTTTGGTTCTCGTCAGATACTTATGCGGGGTGAGCATGCTGTAAAACTTCCTGTCACCGAGGTTGAAGTCACTAAACTTCAACGCTGTGAGCTTATCCTGGTCAACATGAACTATGCGCACCTGTTTTGGAAAGTACGCAGTGACCAACGCATATTCAAAGTCTTTGGGCACACTGTCTCATTTGATTGCACCACTCAGAGGTGGTAGATAGGCAGGTAAAATGCTCGGAATCAACTTGGAATTTGTGATATCGTCTCTATACTTTGTTTGTTTCTCATCAGCTAGTCAGGATGGTCTAGCTTGAGAAGTGGACGGAGAGGCCTGCAGTTCTCTCGTAGAAGATTCTTGTACACCTGTATACATTTCTCTCTTCGACATGACTCTTTTAGTAATCAAGTCAAGGAGAACTTTTGTCACTAATTCTTCAACTACGGTGAGCTCATCGGACATATGCGCTCAGTTATCAAGGTCACGATGGACTTAGACATTGCACTAGAATACTGGCAAGGGTGCAATGATCATTATATGCAATTCGTTCAATCTGTGGGCTTCAAATTCTCAGTTAGAAAAAGTTTTCTCTATGCATGGCATGAAGGGAGAAGTAGCCAACTCGGCAACAGTTCGCCTGCAATGGTTATGAGCCCCTATTAACTCTTGGTCGATCCATTATGGTGTTTTCCAACGGTCTGATGAGGAACCTTTATTTCTTTTTTGTCTGTTCAGAGTGGAAGTCGAATGGATATATTGGGTCCAACAACTATATTTCTTCGTCATGGCAAAGTGCCATGTGTCATTGTTCTAATATCTTGATGAAGCTCCAATTCTGCAATTTTTTTCTCTGTGAAGTTCCCTCTGGAACCTTCTGCAACTCAACTCTCTTCTTACTTTGTTTCCTCGCCTTATTTCCAGTGAGATTCTTCTCAGTAGTTCTTTTTCAATTCTAATTCTTGTCTTCTTTTAACATAATTACTATGCGTTGTTGAGATTCTTTCCTAGGACTCAAGATTAATACCTTTCCTCTATCTGGGATAGGTACTTCGGTCTTCCAGGAGTCTTCTGATGTTCCTACAGCTTTAACATCAGGTTCACTAGTGACAAATAGCTTTGATCTATTCTCCTGTTCTTCGATTAATTGTGAGATCCTTTTAGTCATGAAATATTTTAAGTCTTTCTTCTTCTTCTCCGAGGCTTCTTCTTCTTCCCTTCGTCTGGCTTGAGCTCTGTCAATATAAGGTTTTCCTATTAACATGGTAAATGGGGCGTTGTCTTCAATAAACTTAATAATCTCAAAATCTTCCTCTGTCAAAGTTCCATTGACGGTCATAGGTATCTGACCAAGCCTCCCACATAAGTTTACTAGATTTCCTATGAATAACCCTATTCCTCCTAGTGAAGGGATCATAGTAGGCCTTCCTATAACTTCCCAATTTCTTTCTGTTATTATATTCACTTGTGTTTCCTCATCTATAACATAGTCAATGTCAAATTCCCCTATTCTTGCTTCAAGGCACTCCTTGTCTTTAAAAATATCTGATAGTCTAACATGTTGATAGTCATCCAAGGTGTCTTTCATCTATAGTAATAACTTCTCTGATTCTTTTTTGGGTTTTGTTATAGCCTTAGTTTCTAGATATGGTTTATGGTTTTCTTATCTTATGTTCATACTTTCAAGATTATAAATCATTCTGGGGAAATCCAACTCTTCATGGTCCAGAGCCTTACATCAAAGACAACTAGGTCTTCTTCCAGGGCATTCCTTAGCCAGATGTCCTGGTCTTCTGCAACTATAACAGAGGGTTAATCCTCTCTTTCTTTTAAGTGATCCCCAACTTCTCTTGTACTGCACACTAGGATCATAGGAGCTAACCTACAATAAATTATTTCTAGGATCCCGCATCCATTTGTTAGTCCAAACATTATTTCTATGCATAGGTATAACATATCTTTCATTATTCTTATCAGATCTATTCATATCAAACTTTCTTTCATATATTAGTGCCCTATTTTTCAGGCTAGGATAGATCCTATCAATCATACCTAGATCCATACTCTAGAAAGAAAAATTTCTACTTATCTTACTTCTACAGAGCAATGAGCTTCCAGATATAAAATTTTTAACTATTCTTACCTTTATCAGAGCACAAATCTTGTAGATATTACCTATTTTATTCTTACCTTTCTTAGAGCACAAATCTTTCAGATCTTGCTTATTTCCTTCAAATCCGACCTTCTTTCTCCAGATGGGGCTTCTTTCTTTCAGATCTAATCTTCTTTCTTTATCACATAGCTTTATAATTCAAGTATAATACTGCGCTCTAGGGCAGAGATCTATGCATAGAGCTTTCACAATTTCAAGATGGATCTTTGCACAAAGCTTCTTCTTTCTCGGTTCCCAACAATCATAGTTTTAGTTCATGGCAACATAACCATTTGTTGGCACAAGGGTAGACCCAAGGTTCAACTCTACAAAAACACACCAACAAAACCCTAACTACCGACCCTTTTGGAAATGCCTGCGAAACACATGAAGTCTCACCCGAGGTAGAGGCAAGGGTGGTTGCAGGACTCAAGTGTCTGCAACCTTAGTTGGGACACAGATATGTGATTATAATACTTAATACAAATCTTAGCACCATTAGTTCCTTAATAAGTAATCATTATTCACTTTGTTGATACAACAGAGCTTCGCAGGATTCACATCAATCTATAGTATTCAAGCACTTAGCATATACAAATGGATCAGAATGAGCATATCAAGCACTAAATATGACTATCTAGATCAGATCTAACATTCTCACATATGATAAGCACAAAGCATAAATATATCTATCTAAATATATAAGAGCACTTAGCATATAACATATGAACACATCAAGACAAAGCACACAATACAGTGTTTATGTGGTTCACCCCCACCCTGGGACTATGTTCACCAACTCTTCTTCTTTATTGTCTTCAATCAATCGGTTATAAGCAAAGAGCCTCAAAACCCTTACTTCATAATGGACAAAATATCCACACATCTCGCTAGATCCTTATTCCTTGCGCTACAACACAAAGCCTTCTACAGTCTCTCACAGGGACTTGAACCTAGCTCTTCAATTCTTACATAGGATGCACAAAGCCTTGATCACACAGATTCAACTCTTGGCACTTAGCCTACATCACATAGATGTTGATTTCATTACTTCTCTATATGGCCTAGACATCTATATATACATACAATATAGGACTAAACATGGGTAAAACCATGGGCCAACATCCCCTTCCCATTAAATATTCCCAAAACTCAAAAAGGGGGCCAATATCCCATGATCTCCACTTCATCTTGCGCTCCACCTTCGATAGGCTGTCGAAGTCTCAAAATAGGTCAACATGACCAAGAAACTCCAAAAAAATTGTCAAGGTCCAACATGAGGAGTAGATCAAGGAATCAAGGGTAATGCACCAATATGGTGATGAAACCAAGGCAAGTGTGCATTATCATGGTGATGATCCCAATGTTGCATGGTGACAAAACCAATGCAACATCTAGACTCAACTCAACTAGTCAAACTGAAGTGTCAATTGAAGGAGATTATTCTCCAAGTGTAATATTCTCCCCTAAATATAGGAGATTGGATAATGACTAACTATGACTAATAAACAAGTAAAAACCTTAGGAAAAATAAATCCTAGGTGTGTGTGAAGTAACTGCAACACCCCCCCTGAACATCACTATGGTGAAAATAAACAATGGGTTCCGACAACAAGGCCACGTTAGGTACCCAAATACAAACGATTCACTGAAAATAAAGTGAGGAAAGAAGGAAAACCNATTACAATGCATAAAAAAAATGAGAAGGAACAAAAAACAGTTGTTAAGCAATTGTGTCCTTAACTCCAAAAAGACCTTGCAACTGTGCAAGTTTGTGCTTGTTGAAGATTTTTTTGAAGATGTAGATGTCTGCATGGATATGATGAAGTATATGCACCATTGAGATGTCCACACATATCCACTTTATATTCTTGTAATGAATAATATCCAAATAAATTTTGGATGAAACTTTGAAAACAGTGCGGCCATTTCCGAAAAAATGTTGAAATTTTGTTGATTTTAAAAAGATCATAACTTCACTTTCTGTACTCTATTTCGGACAATTTTTTTTTAAAATTGGATATTTTCCTGAGAGGAATTCAAATATCCAATTTGTTTCTTCAAATTGGTCTTATGAAATATGATAATCAAGTCTGATGTGTGCAGCTCCCTTTTTGTTTCCTGAAATGCATGCATTGCGCATGGAAACGTTTCTGCATGTGACTCCTGAGATGCATGCCATATATATTCCACATGAATTTTAGAAAACAAATCTGAAATGGAGTAGACATCATATTCAATTAAAGGATTACAAATTTGTGCAAATACTTTTGTAGAAGACTCTTCATAATAAGAGGCTTGATCTTCGGATGGCTTCTCTTCTGGATCTATATGTTCAACCTCCTGCATGAAATCTTCACAATCTTCTTTATTCCCGAATAAAACCTCCAATCTGGTCCATAATTCATTTGTATTTGATTCTTGTGAGTCATCATATACTTGGTGGAGAATTTCTGGAGAAATAAAATAGAGGATACATCATATGGCCATATCTTGTCTATTGAGAAAGTCATTTTTCTCATTGGTAGAATCAGACTCTACTTCCATTTCCATAGTTATTTGGTACAAGCCTCTGCATTTGTGTAGAAGAAGAATTTTTGGCTTCCATTTCAAATAGTTATGAGGTGTGAGAAGTATTTCCGATGAATAATCCATCTTTTTTCTGTCTTCAATCTTTTGTTCCTGCAAAAAAATAATTTGGTGTAGCTTTTGCTTAGCAGTCCATCGACTCTGATACCATGTAAATAAATTGAACTTGCACAAAATAGATATAGCTAGAAAATACCACACACATTTGTAGAGAGAAATTGATAAATAAGAAGTAAGAGAGAAAGAATGGAAGAATTCTCATTAACCATATTCCACACTCAAAGAGTGAATAATTTACAATTGATATAGGATGCATGAGTAACTAATGAGACATAGTGTTGGTATGGAGTGATATGGACACACACCAACAATTACGGGAGTGAACTGCCACCTAGTCTAGTCTCTCAAGAAGTTATGGGAGTGAATTGCCACCTAGTCTAGTCTCTCAGGCAGTTACGGGAGTCATGAACTACCACCTAGTTGAGTTAACTAGTCAACTAGTCTTCAATTAACTGATTGAAACATAGTGTAGTTAGGAGTAGATCAAGGAATCAAGGGTAATGCGACAATATGGTGATGAAACCAAGGGAAGTGCTCATCAGCATGGTGATGATCCCAATGTTGCATGGTGACAAAACCAATGCAACATCTAGACTCAACTCAACTAGTCAAAATGAAGTGTCAACTAAAGAAGAATATTCTCCAAGTGTAATATTCTCCCCTAAATATATGAGATTGGATAATGACTAATTATGACTAATAAACAAGGAAAAACCTTAGGAAAAATAAATCCTAGGTGTGTGTGAAGTAACTCCAACACTTCTTACAATGCCTAGATACTTATTTATACATTTACAAATGGGGCCTAAGCATGGGTAAACCCATGGGCCGACATCCCATACCCGTTACATAAGCCCTAAACCCAAAAATATCAAAAAAAGGAGGCGAGATCCCGCAATCTCCGCTTGGCCTGGGTGCTTCGTCTTCGACTAGCCTGTCAAAGTCCCAAAAGTGGTGAAACACGACCAAAGTTCTCCAAAACTTGGTTGAGGGCCAACAACGATCAAATATATGTTTGTCGTACAAAAAATGATTGTTTTAACCTTTCTATATTTCCCCGACACCGATAAAGCGCATTGGTCATCGACTATCAGTGATTTATTTACGTCCTTTGTTAATGTCTATCCTTCCCTTATTTTTTCGATGTCGAAGGGGATTGAATATATCTTCAAACTTCATGAAAATAACTTACGCAAACCAACTATACCTTCTGTCAATGTTGATGGGGATCGACGCTCGACGACTGTTGTAATTGCGTGGTCCTTTTACTTGCTTGAATTTTTCTGATGTTGAGCCGAAGCGCTTTAGGTGTAGTGTTAGCTGTTGATTCTTAATTCGGGTGTCAATTTATTTTAGACATGAGGTTTCACAAGTTCAAAAAAAATTGAATTGATGATAAGAGTCATGAAAAGAAAACAAATATAAACCATTTCCCAAAGTTAAATCGATTCAGACAGTGAAGAAAACAAGTGGTACCCAATAAGTGATAAAATTTCATAAGGATTTTAGGGTGTGTTGAGTGCTCAACAGGACCATAGAAAACATATTCCAATTACTTAGGGGTTCATTTCATTTCCCACTAAAATCAAACAAATACATAATCACATCATTCATGCATAATTAAATAGATCAAGTTAAACACTTATCTGATCATGGAAATGGTCACCACCAACTCACTGAGAGAGGATGTTCTTCCTCCCAACCTTGGGCCATACTGTAGAGTGCCTTCCTACAGTATTCCACCCCCATGCAAAGACATGATACCAAAAGGGGAATGATTCATTTGATTTCCAAGATTAGGATGATCTAGGAAGGTTACTCTCCTTCCTCCACTAATAATAGAAAAAATTCCCCCCTTCCCACTAAGCTCAAGGTCTCTATATGTTTATTAGTTATTTTATCAACTAGAATTAATCTACACAAGGGAGTCCCTTATATGTTTTACAGTCCCTTTGTGACCTCCCCTTACTAGTGTTAGTTTCCATCTAGTAAGTACCAAGTTGTAGCCCTCTTTTCTCCTATCAAGATCCGAGTCTTCTCTGTTTCAGGGTGATCATCGTAAAATTGGACAAGATTCCTATTTTCTTCAAGGAAATATCTCCACTTTCTTCTTCTCTTCAATCAACAATGATGAATGTCTTAGTTCATTTTTCCCTTAACATGTGAAATCATCGCCCCCTCACTCTTTATCAGATTGATCTTCTCCTCTATGCACTACATGCTCTATTCTCCTCTGATACCACTCTCAGCTACTAGTTATCCTCTTCTCTTCTTTGTCTCTTCCTGTCTCCTCCTCCTATCTCTCTCTCTCTCTCTTTGTGGGTGATGTTTTTCACCTTTGGTATCTTCTTTCACCAATCCCTAGAGATTCCTGTAGATTCCTGCAGACACTACCTATTGTTCTAGTGTCCAAATTTCCTTAAGGGTAAATATTTGGTGTCCTCTATGTCATGTCGTTCAATCGACCCTTGCCTTCTCCAAGAGACCAAACTGTCAATAATTATTAATTGCCTCAACCACTAGTCTTGTTCCTCATAATAATTCACATGGATCCATAAAGGTATGGGTACATTGGTAGGTGTATTTTTATTCCTTGCAAGAATAAGCTGGGTTATTAAAAAATATTCCTATTTTCTTCACAAAAACATATTAGCTCCACCTCACCTATCCACTTCATCAATTCCCACTTGTGTAGCATTTCAGTACTTTCAAGTATTTTCCCTCTTAGTTAGTTGTTTGGTATTTTTATTAATTAAAACACAATTACTTGCTTCATAATCACATCATGTGAAGTCTTAGGATAATTACGGTCTTGGGGGAAAACAAAGTGTTGCATTCCCCTCCCCTTAAAAGAAACACGGTCCTTAGTGTTTAAAATTCCATGTATGTACAATCATACATAAAATAAAAATGGATATTCCAATATCATGGAATATTCTAGCTCCCATGTAGCCTCATTTGTTCCAAAGTGCTTCCATTGCACCTTGACCTATATGATGGCTTGGTTCTAGAGCATTGTTTCTCTCTTGTCTAGGATGCATTGAGTCTTGGGATGGAACTATCCCTATCATTTGACCTATATCACAGTCCAATCAATAGCATGATCATGATCATGAACATATTTCTTTAATAAAGACAAATGGAATACATTATGAGCTCTAATAGTATGTGGTAAAGCAAGTATGTATTTTACTAGTCCTATTCTCTTCAATACTTCAAATGGTCCACAATAACAAGGTGACATTTTAGGACAAATTCCCATTCTCGGGAAATTATCTTGGGTATCACTCAGTGATACACATAATCTCCCACTTTTAACTCTCTATAAGTTCTCTTGCTATCTGCATAAATCTTTTGCCTATCTTGGGATACTTTAATAATTTGCCTTATTTCAACCATTACTTGTTTCGTATCTTTCATCAATTCCGTTTCAAGTGTGATTTTATCCACTGGGTTGTCCCAGTTGATTGGAAATCTACACTTCCTTCCATACATAAACTCAAACATGATCATCTTTAGTGATTTCGAATAGACTTTGTTGTAGGAAAACTCTACCAAGGGTAGATATTCTTCCCACTGCTTGGGCTAATGAACAACATGCATCCTCAACATGTCTTCCAACACTCTAGTCACTCTTTTAGTCTAACCATTTGTTTGAGGATGGTATTCCATGCTAAACACCAATTGCATTCCCATTCCTACAAACAATCTTTTCCAAAAACTTGAGGTGAACTTGGAATCTCTATTTGAGATTATGGTCTTGGGAAAACCATGTGGTATAAAGATTTCTCTTATAAAAATATTAGCAACGTATATGGATTTAAAAGTAGATTTTGTAGGGGTAAAGTGAGTTTCCTTACTCAAATTATCTACTACAACCATGATCACATCATGCTGCTTGATTTTCTTTGGAAAACCAATAATGAAATCCATGTAAATAGTTCCCCATTTCCACTCTGGAATAGGCAGCGACTGCAATAGGGCTGTAGGATGTATTCTCTCAACTTTTACTTGTTGGCACTCTAGATAGTTATCAATGTACTCAATGATGTCCTGCTTCATTCCAAGCAAATAATATAAATATCTTATTGTTTCTACCATATTTTGATAAACAGGGTGACCTACATAATATCTTATGTGGAACTAATCCATAATCGAACGCCTCAAATTTATTGAATTAGGAACATATAGTCAATTTTCATACAACAACATATTATCATCCTCAAGTTGATATCCTTCATATTTATTTTCCATGGGTTCTTGTTGTATCCCTTATTTTACTTGGTTGAAGAACTCATCTTCTTACAAGAGGTTTTTAATCCTATGCTTGATCTCAGACTCTCCCACTCTTTGTTATAGCAAGTTTTGCCTCACCCCATGAAACTTTCTCAGAAGGCCTTTCCATTTCCCTATGCATACTTGAAGTCCCCTTTTTCACTTCCCAGAGACAAAAAATAATATTTTTCCACATATACATGCCCTATCAGTTAGACAATATGTGTATATGTAGGTTTCACCACTACAGCCCGCGTACATCAAGTTTGGTGCTCAAAATTAAAAATTGTGTCAAATTTCCATGTCACGTCATGAGATACATGATCCTTGACCTTTCATATACTGGAAACTTTTTGAGTTGGCCCTTCAGTTCCATTTGAAGGCTATAAAATGGGCCATATCCAAATCGTGGAAGAGGAGAGAATTCAAATTTTGAGAGAAAAGATACCATGGAGAAATTTTCACTTCACATTGAGTCTGCATCCCTTTGTCCTTTAAAGTATGAACACATTGTTCAACCCCCAAGATCCTCCCTCTTTGATGCTGAACCTCATTATCTCTCTTATATGAGCTTGCCTTTGGTGCAATATTGAAGTGGTGGAGGCCCATATGGAAGAGACTTAGTTTCTCGGTTCTGAGATGTGGCGACACATAAGTTTGTCACTTAAACAATTTTGTTGATCATATTTTAATAGAAATACTCTTTTCTCATCCAATTGATATCTTGAAAATATTTGAATTATTATTCCATCGGTGTATTTGTTATTAATGTTAATGGATTATGCTATTGTATGTGCTAACTTTATATATTATCACCATATGCTTGCGTATATTGGTTGTTGAGGACAAGTTGCAGGTATAAAGCTTTGATTGGCATGCTCAACGATGGTCTTCATCGAACATCTAGAGGAGGTAGGCTCTTTATTTTGTCTTGTTAGCATTTTCGTTTATATAACATACTTGGGATTATATTTTATTTCTGCAGTCATTCCGTCTATTGTGGTTTTCCCCATTCCATAGAGTGATTTTTCTCGTAACAAAATTGGTGACCATACTGGGGATTGAATCTTCTATTTTGGGGTTTGGAGTGTTTTTCTCCTTTGATTTCTCTCGGTTAGCCTACATTTTCTTGTGGCCTGATTGCTTGACAAGCTATTTTTAATTTGTACTTGAGTTTCTTGGCCTTTTTCCTTGCCTTGGAAGTGTTTTAATACATATACATGGTTATTCCCTTGAAAGACACATACATACATGAGTTGTCTTTCTATAGGGTGCGTACATATGTGGTTTTTTCTTAAGCAATCACATACATCAAATTTTTAAGCTTGTTTGTTGAGTTTGGTGCTTGTTGGGTGAGTTTTGATGGTTGTTGAGTCTTCTTGGGTCTTTGTCCTAACTGTTGAGTTCTTGCAGAGTGATAGGAAATGGTTGAATTTTCGAGGTTTTTTCTTTCTCATCATATTTTTCATTGGTTGTCCTTGCATCTTGGTCTGAGTTTTTGCTTCTTGGTATATTTCTTGGATTGTCTCTTTGTGCTTGCAGTAGGGTCTATATATCAAGTTGTTATTCAGTCCTTGCATTTTCATTTCTTTATATTGAAAATACAAAAATATACATTTTGCATTTTGGAATTTTCTCTTTTGGTTGTTTAGTATTGATCTTGATACATATGAAAGATTGCATCTTATTGAAATTGCAGAGTTGAATTGAAAGTTGCATTTTGAAAAGATTATCATCTTTTGAGAATTGAAGATTGGGACTTAGCTTTATGTTCATATTCATTTCTTTAATATGTTGATTCATAACATCATCAGTTTCATGACCACACATTTTGACTAAACAAAGAAATTAAAAGTAGCATTGATTAATTAAAATTGATTAGAAACGATCTTATTTTTTAGAGTACACAAACTAGCATAGGATATAGGTCCTTGGAATAGGATTTTTTGAGTAAAATTCTCCAAGTCTATTAAACTCAACATATGTGTCTGACCAGGGACTGGTGAAATCCATTTTGTAATTACTGACGTCAGGACGCTCTAATCACATCCGATTTAAGCACAAGGTCACATGAAGTTAGTTGCAGAGATATCCCTCTAATAATGTTTTAGAGTCAAAGATATTTCTTGGGATCTATTCATGTTTGGGGGCCTTGATAGTACCTTTACCTCCATGAGAGGTAGTTCTTTCAAGATTTCAGGATTTGTTACCCTGCCCATATGGTGGACCTGACTTACGAGTGTTCGCATGTGATTTTGTTATATCATGGTGGATTTAGTTGTTTGGAATATGTAGCCACATAGGTTACTTTCATGGGTTATTCTACAGGTACCCTGAGTCAGATAAGGGTCGGACAATACACAACCTTTATGGAGGATTACCTCTCTGGGGGAATCTGACCGACTACACTGCTAATACCACAAGGGCCAATATAAATGATTTTGATACCTACGATCTTTTGAAGGGAATATCAAGACCCTCTTGGGAGAGACATACCTACTCTAGTGAGGGAGGCCCCTTTTCAGCTACTATATCTTGTTTGTGTGCATTTGGCCTTTTTGTTTATTTTGGTGTGCTCTTTGATTGTTAGTTGGCCTTAGGATTTGTTTATATATCTTGAGTCTTGAGTCATCATGGATCCATACTAGCTTCCTCACAGGTCTCATCGTTTGTTGAAGTTACCACCACATCTTGAGTCTTTTCCTTCTAAAAGGCGTAAATTTATCAAACGTGGTACACACACCTCCACCTACCAGACTTGTGATCATACAAGTATGAGTATTGAGTCGAGTTAGAAAGATCCTAGGAGTCTTTTGACTCCCATACCTTCCATAGTTAATGGAACTCCTTTGATACCTTCAATCACTAAGGTTGTAGGGCCAAAGGTTCCCGTCATCACTCCTATCTTGCCTATGGTTGCTACTCAACCCATAGTAACGAACCATTTTGGGTCTCTTTTTGGTATGCATGGATACAATGCTCAATCTATTCCTTTGGTCTCTAACCCTTTCTCTTTTGGTACGCCAAACATGAAATCGCAACTTTCTCCTTCCATTCCAACAACTAATACAAATCCTAGTATTGTACTTGGGGGCATGGCTCCTCTACATATTCCACTCTCGTTTGGTGGAGCTCATATTCCCCAAATGACTCCTACGGTTGGAAGCCAACCTCCATTTCATCCTGGGTCTAATCCTAGTCTTAATGATCCTAGATGGAATAATCAACCGAGCGGACAAGATACTACCTATATTCCATATTTTCCACCTTCTGTTTCCACGCCGATCCTGAAAAACACGTTTGGTATGACAAATCCACCCTTATCCTCTAGATTTCCACTTGGGGGAAGTCAATTTCATACTATGGGAAACCCCCATCCTAGATCTCCTCTAGATGGGGGAAATGTTTGTAACCCTCATTATAACATTCCTACATGTATGGTGCCAACACAACCTATTATGAATTAGTTTGGAGGAGGATATTACCATCCCAGACAAGGTCATCGTGCATACCGGAACCCTGGATAGGCTACAGTTCCTTAACATCAATATTTCCCAAAATCATGGGCTAAAATGCCGCAACCCTGAATACATTTTCTAACCATGATTTATTTTTCATACTTTTCAAGATTAATGAATGACCCAGTGAATCATTATCTGTCATGGCCCCCCATCCCCACTAAGCTTCCTTAAGATATTCCAAAATTGGAGGGCAATACTGTTGAGGATCCAGGTGATCACGTCACTAACTTTCATCTTTGGTGCTCATCCAATTCCATTAACGATGATTCTATTTGTTTGAGACTATTTCAATGCACCCTCATGGGGGTTTCAACGAAATGGTACATTGATCTACCAGGGGGAACATACACAAATTTTAATCATATGGTTTTAGTCTTTCTCAACCACTTATAGTTGTTGTTTCCTTACAATTCCGACATAAAAATTTTGTCAGCCCTTCTCCAAGACAAAGCCACCCATATCTCAGATCATATCCAAGAGTGGCATAGATGGAAGAGGTTGAACAAATCCCACATTCCTCCAAAGTTTCTGTTGGAATGGTTTCTTAAGTATTTATTTCCTTATATTTCAAAGGATGTTTCTACATCCGGGATAACATATGAAGAGGAATCTATTTTCAAATCCCAACAATTGGAACTCATATATTCTCAATATGGGATGTTATACGAGATTATTTATGATGCACCGAGGTCAAATTATGACCCTAGAAAAAATCTCGGGCCTCATGCCAATGGAATCATAGGCTCTACAAATTCTAAGTCTACATACTTGGTGATGAACCAGTTGAAATGGTTTTCTCTAAGCTAGGTTGTATCAGGACAAGCTTCGTCTCTGTCCTCCACTCCAACTCAGTTGACAAATGTGCATTCTATATAGTTGTCGACCAACCTGAATGGTAACCAACAACCAATAGGGAATAGAAGGAAAGGATGTGGTAATAATCGTAAGGGTGGGAGGAATAATAATAATAATAAGCCCAAGGAAAATGCTAACAATGATAGATTGAATACAAATTTTGGTGAGGGAAAGAAAGAAAAGAAGAAGGTGAATTTTCCTTGTAAACTTTGTGCAGATGATCACCTTACCCACTTATGCCCCAAAATTGAGGTAGTCGCAAGGCTCTTATCTCATCCACCCACTGTGATGACTAATCCATTTCTACATAATCAACACATGGCCTCAAGATCCTCTAATGCTAGAAATGCGCTAAGTGGGAATAAAAACCCCTCGACACATGAAGGTGACCGTCTATGTGTAAATATGTTCAAGTATCATATTAATATAACCACTCGATCTCGTGCTTATGGGTCTTCACAGAATGTTCCATGTCTAGAGTCTCCTCCTCCTATGGAAACACCTTTGCAGATCAAAAATCTAGAGCCTTCTCCTCATATTCCGAAAGGAGTACTAAAATGCTCTACCCACAACCCTAATTCTAGATCTGCCCAAAACTACTCAATTGTTGAAGATATGGGTCAAACCCCTTGTGTGATGTTAGCTTTGGAGGTCCTCCAGACATGTCCTTCATATAGTAATTCCTTGCTTTCTTCTTTAGGATATCTAGACCTGTGTGGGTCTAAGGTTATCAAGTTTGGTGTCACGGATGTTAAGCCTTGCTTTCCTTACCACTTGGCCTTTCAAATCCATGTGGATTACTCAAAGTGTACCATCAAATGTATTATTATTGATGAAGGTGATGCAATGTGCATGATGTCCCTAATCTGACTGTTATCACATAAACATGTAGGGGGTGTTTTCCCCGAGAAGCGACCCCTTTTGGAAAAAGAGGGCAAGAAATGGGTCAAAAAAACCACTTTTCCTAGGTCTTAGTGATCTAGAGCATATGTTTAAAGAAGTGCATGGATCTGGGCAGCCAGGATTTGTGTGCCCATATCTATGAGAGAGGTCTAATTCTAGACCCCCTCCCACTGTTCTTCCTTTAATGGGGGGCGGTCCGATATGAGGGTGCACAAGTTTCAATGGTCGAGATTTAAGCGCCCAGATCAACGACTGAGGTCTCATTCCGAAAACCCCTTGTAATTCTGCCTTTAATGAGGGGGGGGGTCTAATATGGGCATTTTTTGTGTGGGAATCCCTTAAAACCTCTTACCTCTTCTCCCTACACTTACTGCCCTCGCCTCCCGGTGACATGTGTCCTCCACTTTTCCTCTCTCATTCCCCTGTCACATCTCTCACTCCCCTCCTATCTTTCATTACCACACACTGGTCCTCCATGCTCCAGGTGTCATATCCCCATTTCCTTCGTCCCTCTTATATCTTGAAACCTATGCCCATGTGCTCCATGCCACTTCCACCTATGTCCTATCCATATTCCCGTGGCACTTCTCATCTGGTGTCATAGTCCTTGTTTCTCCGCCACATGGTGCTTCCACCTCAACACCCCTCGTCTCACCTTCACATTGTGGCGCCATCGCTCTCCCCGTTAGATCCTCATCCACATTCACAAGATGGGGCCCCTAGTAGTAGTTTATCCAAGAAGTAGTGGCCAAGGAAAGGCCACCACATTGTCCAAGTGTAGAATTGATCGGGCCTTACCCGATCCCGAGAAAGTAGTTATTGAGGTAGTTTATGGTGGGTGAGGCATCATCGCCTTCCATAAATAGAAGGATGGAAAGGGTTAAATGCATAAGCATATTGTGATTCCTTTCTGACGGAGATCATGTCCAATAGAAGACTACATGGGAAGTTTGCCCATCGTATGCATGCGCAGCCTGACAGAGAATCTTGTCAACGTAAAGCCTTGAATGCATGACATGATCATGTCTTAGACAGTTCAAGCCAGTTCTAAGTATATGTAAGCATTTTTTCCATTTTGTGAGTGTCGATGGTTGAGCTAGGCTCCCGCATTGTAAAGTTTTGATGAAGCATTGGTTTCCTAGTTATGTATTAGCATTTGAGACTTCCTGTTTAATGAAAGTCAGCTTCTTTCCATATCTCTATAAACTTTGTATTAAGACACTCAGAATTGGAGGATCCAGTCAAGGGTTGTGATGTTGCAGGATGATGTATGGTTGATCACTGCAATATTTACACCATTTTTAGTCAGTTTCATTTGTTACCTTTCCCTCTCACACTAAATAGCTTAGAATTGGAGGATCCAGTCAAGATGTTACAACGGTATTGCGATGCTCAGAATTGGAAGATCCAGTCGAGCCATCATTGTGTTGTTGTAGCTGTGTTAGTTCAACATATTTTAGTGTCTTATTTTTCTCCCCAAAGCTGTTGGAAGGTTGGATGCCCATATAAGTCTCGTTCATATTCTCACCAAGTCTTACATATGCTCACCTTAAATTCAACTTACTGACGGAAATTAGATCAAGACCTCACTTGTTCCTGCATGATCTGGTACGAGATTTTGAGTTAAAATGATATTCTCATAGGTCTTCATCCATTAGACCACTCTAATTCAATTATCGTGACATATAAAACTAATGGGTATCAGGCTTACTCCTTCCGCAATCCAAGAGTGACTTCTGGTGCTAACATTTCTAGCGTCGTTGTCGGGTACGAAGTTGAAGTTTTTCCCTGGGATTGAACAACATTGAGCCTCTGATTCTGAAGGTGAATCAGACATCAGAGCCCTCCAATATTTCTACTGTTCACCTGGAAAATCCAATGTGGTGACTCCACTATTTCCACTTCACTGTTTCAGTTGTGGCTACTTTTAGCACACCTGAAAGTTGACCCAAAGGAGCTTTCTCGAGAAGGTTTTCAGCAGTTGCTTTCTCAGCTTGAGAAGTTCTCTGTGGGAATGAAAACATTAGGATCTGGGATTTGATGGTGAATAGAGACCAGACAAATTCAAAGATACACTTTTTTCACCTTGCGACTCCATGATTCAAGGATTGATTGTCAACTCCACTGGTTCGCAATGGAAAGGATCTTGGCTCAATGGTTTTCTCCTTTTGACTTTTCAGCTATTCCTAGTTTCCCTAATGATGTACCTACTATAAATGAGTGGGGTGATTATCTTCCAATATTCAAGGGAATCCAACATGATCATCCTGGTGAGCATCTGTTTAGTTTTCATATATGTATGATTGAGTACAATTTTGTTCACTAGGATGTCTTGATGAAGATGTTCAGGTTCTCCTTAGAGGAAGATGTCCGTGAGTGGTTTTACTTCCTGCCCCCTGTTATCATTTCCTCCCTGGAGTAGTTCCATGCAGATTTCAATGATCATTATCAGAAGCTATATCCCTCTGATCTTATATGTCATAACTATTGTGAGGGATACAACGACTATATCCAAGATAGAGTTGCTTCCTACGCAATATATGAGGATGGGCCTGATGAATTGGATAGGAAATCAACTCTTTCTCATTCCTGTTCATTTGCATCAGTGGAGGATCAGGAGGAGGAGGATTATATAAGTGAAATAATGAAGCAAGTAAAGTCTCTTCCTGCAGAGTTTGAACAATGGAAGGTAGGGTATGAGTCTTGTCTTTTTGAAGAAAATACAAAGGATTTTCTAGTTCTTGAAGTTGTTGTTTTTGGTGGCCCTACGGATGATGATAACATTGAATATTTCATCATGGTAGAGGCTTTACATTATTCTCTTGACATGCCTTCTATACCAATATTTGACGATTATTCAGATGAGGAGCAACAGAGCCCCACATCACAGTTTGTTGACCAGAGGAGCATCTAACCTGTATATGATAGCTCCGAATCAGATTCTAAGATGGATATGAAAGATTTCTAGGAGAAGACTACAAAGTTGTATCCTCTATTCACCAATGAAGAACATTGTGAGGAATTCAACCATCCTTGGCCTGCAGAAATCACTGAGTAGCAAGATGAAGAGATGAGTTTTCCCACAGGTCATGTTTATGATGATTATCAATCTCACCCTTGGGAGAGCCAAGAAGAAGGGTCATAAGAGAATCATAAGGGGTCATTTATCTCTTGTCTAGAGTCTGTCAGTGAGCATCCATCGCCTGATATCAGTCATCCCCCATAAACTTCTCATCCACCTATGCCTATCAGATATATTCAGCTGTGGGTAAGTGGTTGTGGAGCAAAGAATGCCTTCTGCTACCATTTTCACAGAATTTTCTACTCATTCTATAATCCTGTCAATGAGTACATGGAGTGGCATTTCCTCTATGCCTTGGAGTCACCCATTTACATATCAACCTCAACCCTTGGAGAGAAGTTGAATGATGTAATCATTCTGCTGTCGCGGTTGCATCGTCTGTTTCCAATCACTGACAGATTGAAAGAACTTCCATTCAAGAAGTTACTTGGTTGGCTATGGTGGAAGTTTTCTTTCACCTAGCACCATGAAAAAATTATTTAGGTTAGGGTTGTATATAAATAATATCCTATGGAGACCTTTGTGTTTTGATTTGTTTTCTTTCTAATTTCAACATATATATTTTCAGCAGGATGTTTTGAGAAAATTCCATATCCCAACAACAAGGCACTGAAGCTGGAAAAAGAGCTTTTGGTAGCCCGTAGGGGGCGTGCCATCCCCCATGGAGCCTAATGTTATCACTTTAAAATTTAGGTTGTGGTTTACCCAAGAAGCGACCTCTTTTGGCAAAAGAGGGAAAGAAATGGGTCAAAAAACCCACTTTTCCTAGGTCTTAGTGATCTAGCGCATATGGTTTAAGAAGTGCATGGATCTGGGTGGCCAGGATTTGCATGCCCAAATCTATGGGCGAGGTCTGATTCTAGACCCCACCCCCCCCTTCGTTATTCCTTTAATTGGGGGGGGGTCCGATATGAGGGAACGCAAGTTTCAATGGTCGGGATTTAAGGGCCTAGATCGAGAACTGAGGTCTCATTCTAGACCCCCCTAGTCATTCTACCTTTAATGAGGGGGGGGGGGTCCGATATGGTTGGTTTTTGTGTGGGCCCCCATTAAAAAATCTTACCATTGCCTCCTCTGCTTACTGCCCTCGCCTCTCAGTGACATGTATACTCCACTTTTCCTCTCTCATTCCCTTGTCACATCTCTCACTCCCCTCCTACCTTTCACTACCACACACTTGTCCTCCATGCTCTAGGTGTCATATCCTCGTTTCCTCAATACCTCTTATCTCCAACACCTATGCCCATGTGCTCCATGCCACTTCCACCTATGTCTTATCCATATTACCATGGAACTTCTCGTCTGGTGTCATAGTCCTCGTTTCTCTTCCACTTGGTGCTTCCACCTCAAAACCCCTCGTCTCACCTTCACATTGTGGCACCATCACTCTCCCTATTAGATCCTTGCCCACATTTGTAGGATGTGCCCCCTCATAGCAGTCCAACGAAGTAGCAGTGGCCAAGGAAAGGTTGCCACTTTGTCCAAGTGTAGAATTGACCAAGCCTTACCCGATACCAAGAAAGCAGTTATTGAGGTAGTTGATGGTGGGTGAGGCATCATCTCCTTCCATAAATAGAAGGCTGGAAAGGGTCAAACTCAAAGGTAGACTACCAATCCTTTCTAACAGAGATCGCATCTGACAGAATACTGCATGGGCATTCTGCCCATCATTTGCATGTGCAGTCTGACAGAGAATCTTGTCAACATAAAGCCTTGAATGCATGACATGATCGTGTCTCAGACAGTCTGAGCTAGTTCTAAGTATATGTAGGCATTTTTTCCATTTTGTGAGTGTCGATGGTTGAGCTAGGCTCCCACATTGTAAAATTTTGATGAAGCATTGGTTTCCTCGTTATGTATTATCATTTGAGACTTCTTGTTTAATGAAAGTCAACTTCTTTCCATATCTCTGTAAACTTTGTATTAATACACTTAGAATTGGAGGATCCAGTCGAGGGTTGTGATGTTGTAGGATGATGTATGGTTGATCACTGCAATATTTACACCATCTTTAGTTAGTTTCCTATGTTACCTTTCCCTCTCACACTGAATAGCTTGGAATTGGAGGATCCAGTCAAGCTATTACAACAGTATTGCGATGCTCAGAATTGGAATATCCAGTCGAGCCATCACTGTGTTGTTCTAGCTGTGTCAGTTCGACATATTTCAGTGTATTTTTTTTCTCCCCTGAGATGCTGGAAGGTCAAATACCCATAGCATTCTCGTTCATATTCTCACCAAGTCTTCCATATTCTCACCTTAAATTAAACTTACTGATGGAAGTTAGATCAATACCTCACTTGTTCCTGCATGATTTGGTCTGAGATTCTGAGTTAAAATGATATTCTCCTGGGTCTGCATCCATTCAACCACCCTAATTCAATTATCATGACATATAAAACTGATGGGTATCAAGCTTACTCCTACCGCAATCCAGGAGTGACTTCTGGTGCTAACACTATCATAAATCCATCGTCTCTCCAACCCTCTCTCAATATCCGACTATGTTGACCACATTTGATGGTCATTCTTCCCATTCCCATGGAATTATTCTCACCTTTCTAGTCAAGTTATGTGGAAAGACAGTGGAAGTGGACGTCGAGGTGGTTTATGCGCCACTTGACTATAATTTATTGCTAGGGAGTAATTGGAATTATGCCATGACCGTAGTCGTGCCTTTTGTTTTTCACACTTTATGTTTTCCTCACGAAGGGAAAATCGTGACGATTGATCAACTATCCTTTCACATGCTAGTCCTAGTGCATCAGTTGGACCTTCGATCCTAGTGATCGATAATTATCAGTCGAAAAATGAGGATATTGGTGTCAAAATGTATTCCTCCCTCATGGGTACCTTTTATTTCATGGCACCAATTCATCACATTTATTCCATGTCCAATAGGTATGCTTAGTCAACGAGGTCTATTCCTTTCTTCACTTTGTATTTCAACGATCCTTGGACCATACCTTCCCCGACCATGTATTGTGAAGGTCAATCACATATTGGAATGTCAATTCCACTGTCAGTGGAAGATATAACATATTAGGTTGTTCTTGAATCTACTACTGACTCGAATCCTATCTCCTTGCAGACAAACGAGGAGGATCATGTTCTCAATATTGTATGGGCCACCTCATCGTCTTGCTCACATGATTTCCTCGATGATACTTTACGTTTGTATGAAGCCATATTAGAGGCCATGAATGGTTTTGATAGGCCATGAGATGATATGCATCATCACTCTTACTTATGCCCAGAGCTTTTTAGGATTGAACAGGACGATTTTAGATCTACCTTGAATGAGATGGTCGGTCACACCATAGTTCCACTAGATACACTTGGAATTTATGTCGAAGGAAACATGGAGAGTATTTATCCTACTTTAACATACCTGACCACCTAGGAAGGGTCATGCCACCGAAAAAATTTCATGCTCTGATACCATATTATAACATCCCCAACATCCAACTGGGCTATGCCACATAAAATTTTCAAACTATATGCAAATTAAAACATATACACACAGAAAATCTTGTGGAAATTTATATATATAACTTAAAATAGACAAATACATTCTTTAAATACATAGATTAATATGGAAATAACAATAAACATATACATGCAACATAGATAGGAAATACCCATCAATATAAATACAGGTATAAACCACACACAAGGAAAAAGCCATAAAAATAAACACATAAATAATAATGCAACATATAAATTAACACACAATTGAAACTTATCTTGGTAATAATATCACCAACTATGTTCATACCTTCCATGAACCTCCAATCCTTACACAATGCTTCTCATCACTCTCAGTAGTGGGTCACTCCTGAGCTAGGACTAAACTCTACCCAGGTAAAGGGATTCCTAACCAAGCTGATGTATCTCAGACAACAAGAACGACTCTCTCACATGTGCCAACTCAAACTAATAGACTATAGTCCCTCATTCCCCACATGTCTGTCCCACCCTAGGAAGTGTGTCCCTTCTCTGCTCAACAGTGCTTCGTGTTGGCATGTTTACAGGCAAAGTGTGCTTTTCATTGATGGAAAGAACAATAGCGACGCTGACATGTTTACAAGCAAGAAAAACAACGATGATGGAATTTTTACAGGCATAGTGTGCTTGTCATTGATGGAAAGAACAACAATGACAATGACAAAAAATAGGAAAGCAACAATGATATCATCGGGAATGCCGAGACCATGAGAAATTTCTATCTGTAAGCTCAGGAGGAGGAGCACAGGGTAGAGATTTGTAGTTTCCAGATAGCCATAGGTTATCATGAACACAGAAAGGAGCATGTGCAGTATTCCTTAGAATCCATGAGTTTGCAGAAGGAATCAAGCTCAGGAGGAATAACACAGAGTTACACATAGAGCGCAAGTGTTCGTCAGGGCCGAGGTTAACTTTATTTCCAAAGCTCATGAGAGATAGCATTTTTAGGAACAAAGACGAGACCCAGATTCATTTGGACTCGTAGAAGGATCAAAGGTTGAGGCCTTTGACACTTATAAATTATTCCAATTTGGGAGGAAGCATAATATCTAGAGGAGGAGCGACAGTGGCTGTTGGATCGAACACTATGAAGAATATGGACCATTAGATAAGATTCCAGATAGGAAGAACGAGTGCGTAGGACAGGAACAGATCCCATCTATTCGATCTGAGCGTGAAGGACCAGCAACCATTACATCCAGTGTATCATTCTGAAGTGGAAGGATCGAATAAGCAAAGAAGAACGCAAGAGAGCGTTGACTCCATGAAGTTGCGAAACGCGAAATCCCGAAATATAATAGGTGATCACATTTGTTGATCAAGGAAGGATTATGGGATGTTGATCTAACGCAAGCATGAGTTTGGGAATTGGAAGAAGTGAGGTGAGACAAATTTAGACATCGCAAAGCGCATAGTCACAAAACGCGAAGAGGATATCATGAAGAAGGGAGATGAGAGAACTTTTGACATCATGAAACGCGTAGTCGTGAAACATGAAGAGGACATCTCGACTGTTGGATCACGAACAGATATGAACTATTGATCTAGGAAGTGCTTAGAAGTTGGGGATGTGGTCACAACCATGGTCACATCAACGAAGGTTAAGGGAGGAGCTAGCATGTCTCTAGGCTCCACTTCGAATTTCATGAGTTGGGAGAATTGAGGAAAATCGCAATAGGTAATCCGAAATGCGAAGTTGCGAAGGGTCATTTTGGTTGATGAGTGGTCACCACTGGTGGTCACGTGAAAGGAAGGGGATTATCAAGAAAATATAGCTCCCACTTTGAATTTTTTATTAGGAAAGGAAAAGGCGTCAAAGGGATGAGCAAGCGGAGGTTCTCTGAGTAACTACTATAACAGAGTGATTATATCTTCCAAAGAATTTGATGAGTTGCAGGATGATTTCCAAAGGAGATGAAGAGTCTCGAGGTAACTACCAGTGGAATTAAGACTTATCATAGAGACAATTGACATATGAAAAAGTGTCGAAGACTATAACTACCAAAGAATCCAAAGAATCTCAGGATAATGACCACTGATGAAGAATAGACTCAACATAATCGCCAGAGAGGACGAAGAGTTGTGTGTATGATCTGGAAGAGGACCTGGCATGATAAATATACACATAAAAAATAAGAGATGGTTTATTTTTTTGAGAGTTATTCATGGGGATAGAAGCATGCTATGCGTAGTAGCTGAAGTGCAAGGAAGAGGTGTAGTACATATATTGGCACAGGAGCAGACCCAGGGTTCAATGCTACAACAGTGCACCAACAAAACCCTAACTATCGTCCCTTTCGGCAACACCTGTGAAGCAAATGAAGTCTCACCCGAGCTAGAGGTAGAGGTGGTTGCAGGACTCAAGTGTATGCAACCTTAGCTGGGACACAGATATGTGATTATAATACTTAACAAATCACTTTAGCATCAATAGTTCATCAATATTCAACCAATAACTTATGCGCAGAAAGAACAAAGCATCACATCATTCACTCATATCTGATGTATTTAATCACTTTATCATAAACATGCAGGTTATATCTAGCTGATCAAGCACTAAGAACCTTCATATAGGTCATATATAACATTCTTACACATCATTAACACAAATCATAAACAAATTTATCTATCTCTATCAAAGCACTTAGCAAGAGAAGTTATAGACACATCAAGACAAGCACAAAGTGGAACAAAACAATGTTTACGTGGTTCACCCCCACCCCGGGGCTACGTCCACCAACTCTTCTTCTTTATTGTCTTCAATCAATCGGTTACAAGAACAGAGCCTCAAAACCCTACTTCGCCTAGGACAGGAGATCTGTGCACCTCACTAGATCCTCCTTCCTTGCATTATAGCACAAAGCACTTCACAACCTATTACAATACCTTGCACCTAGCTCTGCAAGTCTCTCTGAGTATGTAAAGAGAATCTACAAACCATACTTGCACTTAGCACTTATCTTATCAGCCTCACATCACATAGATCCATTTCTCTCCTCTCTTACATAGCCTAGACATCTATTTATACATTACAAAATAGGCCTAAACATGGTTAAACCCATGGGCCAACATCCCATGCCCGTTACATAATCCCAAAATCCCAAAAAGGACCCAAAAAAGGGGTCAATATCCATGATCTCTTACTCGTATTGCGCTCCTCCTTCGACAGGTTGTTGAAGTCTGAAAATAGGTCAAACTTGACCAGATCCCTCAAAACTTGGTCAAGGGCCAACAGGCCCCCAACACTCACCTATGACTCGTCCCGAGTCACTTTGATGTAGGAAGTTCTGCCTCAAATTCTTTGAGCTTGGATCAAACTTCTTCGACTTGCTCCTGTGCTACAATCTCTTGTTCAACAAACTCTTGAATGACTGCATCATTCACAGGTCCTTCCAAGTGTTGTTCTGTTGTGGTGCTAACCTACTCCATTTTTTCTCCCTGTCTCTCGACCTTTAAGAAAAATTGGTAAGCCTTGTCTTGTACAGGTCAGAGTCTCTGAGTTACTTCCATAACTCTACTTTGGATAGCGTGGATCTGCTGCTAGAAAGTTCGTTTCTCTTGAGATATCTTCATTCTCTCCACAACTGTCAGGGATTTCAGTTGTGCCTGTAGTGTTGTTGGGTGCTTCTTCACTTCCTAGAGTTGCAACTCTAGTGCCTACAAATCTGGGTTCTCAGTAAGTTTCTCATATGTTTGGGCACTGCGAACAGTGAATTTCTTGCATTCTAAGGTAAGGGCTTTAGCCTTTCAACTGTTCTCCTGGAAGTTTCTTCTCTTTGGTCCTTTACCTCCTGTGGGGTCTCGGGCATAGTGCATAGTTCTAGGTCTGCAATGCATTTCTACAACTATTGGATCACTTCTTCAAGTTACGCTACTTTCTTCATGAATTGATCCTCTGCCTTTACTTCTACAATAGTCATAGAGCATAGTGCTATGTTGACTTCTTCCTTCACTTCAAGTTTCTTGATAAGAAATTGTTCCTTGCCTTGATGCAGCTGGCATTTTCTTTATCGAACATCGCTTGGAGAGAACTCTTTTCCTATTCGACAGCTCAACGTTGTTCTACAAGTACTCCCTATACTTGTACCAAGGCCTGGGTGGCTTGTGTTGTTTTCTCTTATGCTCATCAAAGGCGATCTTTGACTGTATCAATGAGATGGTGGAGTTAGGCTGGCTCATCTCCTGGTTTCGATGTTTCCATTGTTAGAGGTGCATTGGAGACTATGTGGCTAGACTATAGTGCCTGTTGCACCCCTTGGAGTTCGACCTCAATTCTATTGTACATATCCTCCTTCTTAGCTTCTTTCTTCTCTTCTATCTCCAGTGAAGTATCGTTCAGGGATACTATGATGAAATTGAAATCATCATAGGTGAGGACAATATGCTTCTTAGTTATAGGGTCTTTTGATCTCTTCCGGGAGAAAGATTTTGGGGGGGAAACCTTCCTTTTATTCGAGGGATCCTCCTCATCTCTGGGTAGTGTTAATTCGCCTTTCCTTTGTTCATATTTTGTTCCATCTATCTCTTCTCCATCACCTCCTTTCTCTAGTGACATGGAAGCAGTCTTCCCTGAGGCACTGCTTAAATCTTGTACTTCCTCAATCTTCTTTGTTTTACTAGGTCCGGGTGTATCCTGCACAACTTATGGATTGTTGATGTCGAATATCTCTGCAGGGTCATATGGAATAAGGAGGTCAACAGACCATTCCTTAGTAATATCCTCTAATTTGTCCTCCATCATCTTATAGTAGGATTGAAGTTGTTGCTTGTGCTCGTCAGCTTACGTTGTGATATAAGTGAAATGTCGATCAATGTTGAACTTCATCAAAGGCCTGAATGTTTGTATAGTGTTCAGCGTCATGTGAGGCTCAGACTGTATGGTTATCTTCAGTTGATTGTAATATGTATGGAACACGAAATTTGACTGCCATTTCTTATTCATGTAACTTGAGTACAACAATGTACTGAACTTCGCAACCAATGGTTCGAATGGATCGATGTCCAGGAAGGTCGCACCTTTCGGCATCTCCTATGAAATGAAAGTGATCAAGATTAATAGCTAGCTGAAATGGAATTCATATCCTTAATCTTGTGGTTCTCTACAGTCAAGTTCCAATTGGTTCACTAGGTACTTTTCCCAATTCATTTGTAGGCCCTCCGTGCACTTCCCTGCGAGGTCAACTACAAAACCAGTCACTTGGGTAGGTTGGTTCTTGCATACTAACTTCCCTGCAATCAACTGACAGGTGAGGCACACTGTGCCATTCTGAATAAAGGCTACCTTGAAGCCTCACGTGCCCTTCTCGACATCACCATAAGTGTCCTTGATCCTTTGTGTGAGATAGCGGTCCATGGATTTTCCACGATAGAAATCTTGTGGGTCGGGTCCTTGCATACTCAAACCTAGGATCCGATTGATCAATATTGGATCAACTATGATACGATGGTTTATCCACAAATATCTTCCATGGTAACAAGACAACAACAGTTTTGGATTACTGAGAGGGGGGGTGAATCAGTAATAGAGAAATGCGATCCTTTTTTTTGCCATATAATCCAAGTGTTATATCAATGAAGCATTATCATCCAATAACTATAAAGTAAATAAGTAATGAACAAATGAACAAACATACACATACACATACAAATTACACCAATTTTTTACGTGGAAACCCAAATTGGGAGAAAACCACAAAATGCTTTTTCTTATATGTCTTGAAGAATTACATTCATATGAAGCACCAACTTCCTTTGTTTTCTAGCTACAACTGGAAGGAGGCTCCAACACCCTAGTTTCTTAGGTTACAACTTGAGGGAAGCTCCAACTCCCCAATTCTCTGGCTACAACCAGAAGGAAGCTACAACCCCCTATGTTATCCAGCTACAACCGGAAGGTGGCTATAACCACTTGTCCTTGCCCCATCCTACCACCCTGAAGTAGAAATAGAATGATGGAACCACTGTCAACCTATCACTATGATATATACTGTTGTAAACCTATACCAATAAATATGAACCATGCATCAACCATGCATCAACCTGTACCATAAACACGTGCATCAACCATGCACCAACCTGTACCAAATAACCTGTAATCAACCTGTACCATTAAAAAGTGCATCCAACCATGTACCAGTTATGTACCAATCATGTGTCAACTACTCATCAACTATGACTCATCAATATGTACCAACACCATCAACTATACACCTCGTGTATAGTTGACACATGCATACCTCAACCAAAATCCCTCATCAATTTTATCATCCAAATGTGATTTGTAGCTCTGTAATAGACCTTGTGTATATGATCACATTCCTACAAACCTTCCTTAACTTCAACAACAAGAGACTAGCATTTTCATCAAACTTTTCTTTAGTCTCACATGCCTAGTTTTGGATTAGTCAACAACCCTAACTTGAAGTAATCATAACTTTGTACCTATAATGTATAAATATATGAACCTGATACACAATGTTCTTCAGTGTGTTTAATGCAATTTCTCCAGGTTTCACTACTTGGAACCTCTCATAAAAGGATTTATAGAAAAAATGGTATACCTTGTTGAATTATGGCTTATTCTATAGAGCGACCTTATAGAGCGTTCCCCACACAGAATATTTGTTGAATTGATATGAAACTATTACATAACATATCACATACTGTACCCTAACCAACAATTTTTGTTTCACTGAATTTGGATCTGGTATGAAGAAGTTATGACATTTTTACCTGAAATACCTGTTTTTGACTAGTTTCAGGACTAGCCACAAACCCTATTTTCCACGGAGTGTAAATCCAAAAATAAAATACCCCACAAGATGAGTTTCTTACCACAGATACATGGATATTTTTTCACAATGGCATAGCAATTTCATGGTCTGAATCATTATATCAAAAATGTTATAGCAAAAATGGTGAGATGACCTGTAAATAACATACCTTAGAAAGCACCATCAAAAGAATTTATCCTTCCTTGCATTTCGTGTTAAGGTCCTAACCCGCACATAGGTAGATTAATGTATTCGGATGTAATAAAGGTCAATATTAATAAGACCTTTCAATAAAATAGAATAAGGCGGATGTAAGAAGACCTAATAGAAGCTTCCGCTTCTAGAAGGATCT
>ML780311.1:926828-950587 GCA_009831015.1 Picea engelmannii
TTACTTCACTTTATTATTTACCTTTTAAAATCTCTTAAACCACTTTGACTACTTTGACCTTTTGGGGCTTCTAGATGACATATGAGGGTCCTCCAACTTCGTAAGGCCATAACTCTTAAACCGTGAGGAGTTATGTGACGTTCACATACCACCAAAAATGGAATGACATGTATTATCCATATAGAATAGTATTATTTTAATATATATGATAAATCATACAGTTATCCATCAAACAAACTTGGGTCCATTACCCAAACCTGAGGTCTCCAACTTCTCATGGCCATAACTCTCTAACCGTGAGGAGTTATGTGACGTTCCACATACCACCGGAAATGGAATGAGAAGAAATATACATATATAATAGTTTACCTAAAAAATACATTGTCCTTCATATAATTATTCCACAATTAAGCATGGGTTCTCTTACTCCGCAATGTGTCTTCCCGTGAGGGATTTCACCATAAGGGGACCACTTCTGAGTTCATCCATGTTTACTTCTTATCAACCATGACAAGACAATAATGAGTCATCTTTACATCAAACAATATTGGGTCCATTACCCAAACCTTTGTGCTGCGAGGCTTTCTTCAAGGGTTGACATCAATGACAACCAACCTTAATCAACAATCTCCCCCTTTGGCATTGATGGAAACACTCTGATGCAATAATGAAATCATATCACTCATGCTCCCCTTGGAACCATGAATGTGTCCTCTGTATCTGATAAATTTTCCTCTGTCCTCTACATCTGATAAATCTTCTCCCCTTGGAACCATGCCTCTGCCCTCTGCATCTGATAAATCTCTCCCCCTTTGTCATCAATGGAAAAGGTATCTTTCCATCTGGGGCTGCTCCCCCTGACTGAAATATCCTCTTATGGTGCTTCCTTGTGTACATCTAAGACATATAAGATAAGCATTAAAAAATCATTCATTTTGGAGTAGAAATAACTCCAAGTCTTTGGTGAAGATATTCAAAGGCTTTCCATGGAAGTGGTTTTGTAAATATGTCTGCCACTTATTATTTTGTTCCCACATACTCAACTTTGATGTTCTTTTCTGCAACCTGTTCCCATAGAAAGTGATACTTGATTGGAATGTGATTCATCTTGGAGTGCATCACTGGGTTTTTTGAGATACTGATGGCACTTGTATTATCACAATATATTGGAATGGGCTCATCATACTCAACTTGTATATTTGTCAAAGTTTGTTTCATCCAAACAACCTGTGTACAACA
This sequence comes from Picea engelmannii, assembly GCA_009831015.1. Lineage (NCBI taxonomy): Eukaryota > Viridiplantae > Streptophyta > Pinopsida > Pinales > Pinaceae > Picea > Picea engelmannii. Next base: position 928,068 of record ML780311.1, read on the forward strand.
TGTTGCTGCTGCAATATACTGTCTCGGATGTAGATAGAGATACTGATGATTTTTTATTGCTTAGCCATGATACCAAAAACTCACCTAAGTAGAACATTGCTCCACTGGTGCTTCGTCGGTCATCGATACAAGATACCCAATCTGCATCTTTGTAGGCAATAAGTGATAGATATTTTCCTTTTGGATACCATAATCCAAAATATTTTGTTCCTTTGAGATATTTGAAAATCATCTTTACTGCTAATACATGTGATTCCTTTGGTGCTACTTGAAATCATGCCACCTATCCAACTTCTTGCATTACATCTGATTTGGATGTTGTCACATATAGTAGGCTGCCAATCATTGACCTGTATTGCCTCTGATATGTAGACTTTGAATCATCATCTTTGCTCAACTTACAACTAGTTTGCATGGGAGTGATAACTGGTTTGTAATCTTCCATTCCGAACCTCTTTAGCATTTCTCTGATATACTTGGTTTGAGAAATAAAATGTAATATACCAGATATAAAATCTATGTAGAACATAAATAAAATGCTAGTAATGGCAGAATAACAACAATATAACCAGAACATTCACCACAATAACACTGAAATGATATAAGAATAACAATAGAAATAACACTTTGAATTTGAAAGCAATGTTCACGGGCCTCTTCGAGGGGGCAACCTCTAGTTGAGAAGATCTCTATTACAATAATATCCAAGCTAGGTTTCTCATACCCTCAAATCCTATTTATACTAAAAAGAAGCATCTAGAGGAAGATCCTTCTAGAAGCGAAAGCTTCTATTAGGTCTTCTTACATCTGCCTTATTCTATTTTATTGAAAGGCCTTATTAATATTGACCTTTATTACATTTGAATATATTTTTCTACCTATGTGCGGGTTAGGACCCTAACATGTCCTCCCCCTTAAAAACAACCTTGTCCTCAAGGCTTGAGATGAGGAAATTGCTGCAGAATGGTAGCTGGTTCCCAACTGGCGTCTGCTAGAGTTATATCTTTCCACTGGACTAGCACTTCCTTGATGGTTCTATGACATAGGCAATGCTCACGCTAGTCCAAAACTTCTTTTGATTGTAACCAAACAGATCCTTCTTTAGCTAACTCTGGAAGGTTGGTTTGAATTTGGCACTTAGCTCCAATCACCTTCTTTAAGCATGAAACATGAAAAACATGATGTAGCTTCGAATGGATGGGAAACGCTAACTGATAGGCAACTTGTCCCACATGCTTGAACATAGTACAAGAACCATAAAATTTGGGTGCTAGCTTCTGACAATGCTTGAACTTGAGGGAAGTTTTCTTGTAAGGTTGCAGTTGAAGAAACACATGATCCCCTTCTGCAAATTGACATTCAAAATGACCTTGATATGCTTGTTGCTTCATGCGATTTTGTGCCATGACCAAATTCTCTTTGAGGGTATGGAGAATAGCCTCTCAAGCTGTAAGTGTTAGTTCAACCACCTGGACCTTCGAGGCACTCGGTAAGTATGAGAGAACTGAAGGTGGATTCTATCCATATACTGCTTCAAAAGGAGTCATGTGTGTAGCTGTATGGTAGGAAGTGTTGTACCACGATTCAGCTAGGGGTAACCATTGATCCCACTGATTTTTATTTTCCGAGGAAAAACACCTCAAATATGTTTCCAAACACTTGTTGTCAGCTTCCATTTGGCCATCAATCTGGGGATGATAAGATGTGCTGAGATGCAATTTTGTGCCTTGTATCTTGAACAATTCTTGCCAAAAATTACTTGTGAAAGTTGGGTCACGATAAAAAACAATAGAGTGTGGCATGCCATGAATCTTGAAGACCTGATCCATGAATATTTGATCCATCATGGATGCTATAAATAGGTGTTGAAGGGAACATAAATGAGCATACTTGGAAAGGCGATCAACAACCACTATGATGACGGATTTATTTCCCGATTTGGGTAAGCCGGTAATAAAATCCATAGAGATATCCTTCCAAATAGTAGGTGGAATCGGGAATAATTGTAGTGTACTTGGGGATTTGAATATTTCTCCCTTGTTGCATTGACACACATCACATTCAACTACAAAATTACAAATTTCTTGTTTCATACCATCCCAAAAAAAAGGAACATTTGACCCTGTCATAGGTTTTGGTGAACCCGGAGTGCCCTGTTGTGGGTGTAGCATGAAGCTCAGAAAGTACCATGGATTTAATCTTTGATTTTTTACTTAAATACAAACAACCTTTGTATCAAAGTTCCTCATGGAGCCAAGAGTACCCTGGGGAAGTTGGAGCATTGGATTGCAATTGCTGGATCAACTATGAACTTTTGGGATCTTGTAGCCATTCCTGGCGAACGGCTTGGAGCCAATCTGGTACAATGAATGAAAGAGAAAAAAGGGATCCTTCATATTCATATTTTTGGGAAAGTGCATCCGCAACCACATTGTCTTTTCCTTTCTTATAAATTATCTCATAATCATATCCAAATATTTTAGTCACCCATTTTTGTTGTTCTGGGGAGGAAATGCGTTGTTCCAGAAAATACTTGAGGCTTTGATGGCATGTCTTAATTTGGAACCATTTCCCCAATAGATAAGGATGCCATAGATCCACGACATGAAGAATAGCCAACATTTCCTTTTCATAGATGGATTTTCCCATATTTATTTCAGATAGTTTCTTGCTGGTAAAGGACAAAGGTCGACCCTCTTGCATAAGGACATCACCAAATCCTTTCCCTGAGGCATCACATTCCAACACAAAGGTCTTTGTGAAATCGGGAAGGGAAAGAACTGGAGTGGTGCACATGGCCATCTTCAAGGTTTGAAAATCTTGAGCAGCGGCTAGAGTCCAAGTGAAAAAGTTCTTTTTGAGGAGATTAGTGAGAGGTGTTGCAATCTTCCCATAATTATTAACAAACTTGTGATAATACCCCGTTAAGCCTAGAAATCCATGCAAGCTATTAAGAGTCTTTGGGTGAGGCTAGTCTTGCATAGCTTCAATATTTTTAGGATCCACCCTGATGCCATATTTTCCAACCAAATGACCCAAGTATTCTACTTCTGATGTGCCAAAAGCACATTTAGACTATTTCAGGAAAAGTTGGTGCTAAGAGAGTAGATGGAGAAATCGATCCACGTGAGCAAGATGGTATGTCCAGGTTTTTCTATAGATGAGGATATCATCAAAGAAAACTAAGACAAAATGGCAGATAAAAGGACAAAAGACATGATTCATGAGGCTTTGGAAGGTGGAGGGGGCATTACACAAGCCAAAGGGCATGACCAAAAACTCATAGTGACCCTCATGAGTTCTAAAGGCAGTGTTGGGAATATATGCCTATTTCATAAGTATCTGGTGGTAGCCTGAACGAATATCCAGTTTAGTGAAGAATTGGGCACCACTCAATTCATTCAGGAGGTCATCAATGACAGGAATGGGGAATTTGTCTTTGATGGTAAGTTTGTTGAGGGCATAGAAGTCAGGACACATTTGCCAAGAACCTTCTTTATTTAGGACCATGACCACAGGAGACAAATAAGGGCTCGTACTAGAGTGGATAACACCTACATTAAGGAGTTCCTGGATCATTTTCTCAATTTCATTTTTTTTGGAAAAGGGGTGATGATACAGACAGATATTGGGAGGAAGGATTCCTGGTACAAGGGGAATGGAATGATCATGAACACCACGGGAAGGAGGAAGGACTTGGGGAGTGGAAAATACTAATTGATGTTTAGAAAGGATGGCTTGGAGGTCTTGCGGTACCGAGGGTGTCTTTGTTGCTTGTATGGCATGGAGTTGGGCGATAACACCAGAATGACCCTTTTTTAGTAGCTTTTCCATGCCATGGGAACTAATGATCTCAGGTGAACCAATGATTATTCCTTGGAACTTGTATTGGTGGCCCTCCTGGTTGAATTGCATGGTTAAGTCTTTAAAATCCATGAGAATGGGACCCAAAGTCCTTAGCCAGTCTGCACCCAACACAATGTCACAACCTCCCATGTCGATAGAAAACATATGGGATTTTAGGTGGTAGTCACCAATTTGGAGACGCACATTTTCACAACGCCCTCCACATTTCATGGAACCACCATTGGCAATCATGATTTAGAAATTATTGACGACATGGATGCAACAATGAGTTTTGTGGGTAATGCAGTGATGAATAAAATTATGGGTGTTTCCACTATCAACTAGAATGATGACCTTCCAATGCTTGATGTAACCGATTATCTTGAGGGTTTGGGGAGCAGAGAAGCCAGTGAGAGCATTGAGGGAAATGACTGGTTCTACTTCGGGAGGGTTTGAGGGAGGGGTTATGTTAGTGGATTTAGGTGATTCAAACATAGAGGGATTTTCTTCATCTTCTTCTGAAATCTCCTCGGAGATGGCCATAAAAATATTTTGTTCTTTACACTTGTGGCTCGAGAAATATTTGTCATCATAGTTATAACAAAGGCCTTTAAGTTGGCATTCATCCATTTAAGCCCGGGTCAATTTTTGGATCTTTAGTGGAGTAGAGGGAGTAGTGGGATTTACTGGTTTAGGGTGAGGGATGAAGGAGGGTTTGCAGTTTTGAGAAGATACAACTTGTTGTTCTTCTTTATATCTTTTGTTAGCCTCCACCCAACTCTCAAGCCGAGCCATGAGGACATGGGCCCAAATTTCATCCTTGAGGCCGTTGATAAAACACTCTCAGAAAAAGGCATCAGACATGCCCTCTGTTCTAAAATCTAGGCTCTCAAAGGAATATATAAAGTCCTCCACTGTTCCTAATTATTTCAGTTTTTTCAAACGACACAAATGGTTGGTGTCAGTGTCAAAGCATTCATAAAGATTTGCCACAAATTCTATACAAGAAATATACCCTTGACGAGAATTTTTTCTCCATTACCACCATTACCAACATTCTTGATCTAGATGGAGAACACCATACTAGAGTTTGGCCAAGTCATCTGTAATGATGTATAAAGAGAAGTAATGTTCCAATTGCGTTACCCAACCAGTGGGATCCGAGCCATCAAATTTGGTCACATCCACCCATGGAAAGCGTAGGTCACGTTGAAAGTGATGGTTCTACAAGGTATGGGAATGAGAGGAATGGTCACCTTCAGTATGTGGGGGTGAGGAAGAGGAAGGGTTATCTGTAGGGATATGCAGTTTGGTGCAGAGTGTCGAAAAGACTGAGTCAATCCGGGTGGTGATGTCTTGTTTGATTTCTCCCATTGAGGACTACATGGTTGTATTGATGGCGGCGACATTGGCACTGAGTTGTTTCACTTCTTGTTGGGTCTCAATGAGAGCATATTGCAAGGTGTTGCAGTAAGATTCCAGGTCTTGGCTATGAGTATGGGCCATGAGGATGGGGGAACTGAAAAGGAGTGGGTAGGGTAAAAACAATTTGCCAAAAAAATGATATGGATGAATGTGATAAGGGTTAAGAGATGAATCCAATGGAATAGGTCTGAAATAATGGTGAAAAAATTTCCAGACTCGTTTTTTTTTTTACGGAGTTATACTTCGGTCTAAAGAATATTGCAAAGAGGAAATGCCCAAATGCTTAACCAGAAAGAAATGTGTATTTACATGGAAACCTGAACACAGTTGTGCGGCAATAGATCTTGTCTGTTTTAATTTGTTTATGTTTCTATCCCCAAGGGTTAGGTATTCAAGAGTTCTACAGACAAGGGTTTTCCCTATGCTATATCTCTCTAATATACATGTGGGGTCCAATAGTATTACTCAGCCCAATATCTCAGGGCACTAACTAAGGAGGATAGACCATACCCTTAGCCATACTACCCGACTACCCAGGTACTAGAGAGTATCTTCCCGAGTGCTGTTCTCGGTGACACTATAGTAGTCAGGCGGCCGATCGGTTTATCTAAGGAGGGCTTCATGTAATCTAGGTCGATCCATACACAAGTGTTGTCTAATGCACTACCACTTGAAGGGGTACCAACATGGGTTACAAGGGTGACCAACAGATGTGATCTTAAGTACCACTTGTATTTCCTACGTGTATGAATCCCTCAACTATGGGTTTATGTGTGTAATGATAGATCTTTGTGGATTAAATATGCTGGGATACGTCTCTACCCTGGAAAAAAAATTTAACCCACACTTTCTGCCGAGGAAAGTGCTCTGATACCACTTGTAATATACCAGATATAAAATGTATGCAGAACAGAAATAAAATGTTAGTAATGGAAGAATAATAGCAATATAACCAGAACATTGACCACAATAACACTGAAATGATATAAGAATAACAACAGAAATAACACTTTGAATCTGAAAGCAATGTTCACGGGCCTCTTCAATGGGGAAACCTCTAGTTGAGCAGAGTTCTATTACAATAATATCCAATATAGGTTTCCCATACCCTTGACTCCTATTTATACTAAAAAGAAGAATCTAGAGGAAGATCCTTCTAGAAGAAGAATATTCTATTAGGTCTTCTTACATCCACCTTATTCTATTTTATTGAAAAGCCTTATTAATATTGACCTTTATTACATTTGAATATATTACACTGGCAAAAGAAGTTCTTCCTATCTGAACAAACCAATTTGGGAATCAAGAAGAAAAGAAGGCCTGATCCAACACTTTTACAAATGGGTTCGCAACCTAGTAGTAGAGCACAGTGGGAGAATGAGGCATTCTCACAATCTAGACACTAGCAGGGTGAGAGAATGTCGCACTGGAATGAACAATGGGGTGTAAAAATGAAAGGTTCTCACAGGCTATAGAGAGGTACAATCTGAGAAGGTTTGTAAATTATGAATATTTGGAAAAGGGACAAAATTTTTGAGTGAAATTCTAGGTCTAGAGAGTCTATAAGGGTCTCCTTCAGACTCAGAGACTGGTTGGCAATGAAAAAAGTAGACCAAGATAAAATGGCCAATGAAAAACCACAAAAATGAGTTGTATCCCCAGTGGATCCACCAATTTTGTTACGGGATAAATCAATATATGCAGACACTAATAGATCTCCCTAGATCCACCTGGATCTAGAACAAAACATGACAAGACATGACTCTTTATCTAAGTTGCAGTCATTGAATCTATGACCAAGAAGGAATGAGTGACATACCTTTATATCGCTTCCTTAGGTCTATGTTGTTCCTACTTCGCTCCGGTGCTCTTGTGAGATCAGGTCCAAGACAACACAAACCAACCAAAGTGAAGATAACAAAGTATATTCAATTTCAACCTATGCATATGATCAAAGAGTTATGCAATAAAATAAGAGTGATTTTATGGGAAAGGGACATGTCATTGTATTATATTAGATGAAAGTAGAAGATACAACCAGATCACCTTGATGTCACAAGCTTCCTTTCAGTAGTCCTTGGTTCCAACACACACACTTGCTCTACACTTGCATGAAGAATATCAAGTACAACTTGAAAGACAAATAGAGTCTTCAAGCTTCAATCCAAACATGGTTCTTCACACAATTCTTTCATCAATTCTCCATTCAATCTTGCTTTACCTCTTCCTTGAGAAACCCTTCATTATATAGGAAAAGGAGAGATGGTTAAAGGGATGAGGATGATCCCACTAAATCTGAGAAGTCAGTAGGATACCAACCATGCGAATGCCAACTCATTTTCTAGAAGATACTCTTCTAGAACCTTCATAACTTCCTCTTCCTTTCAAGCTTCAAAACAGGTTCACACCATACCTATAAAGAAGACTACGAACACCTCACAGGCTAGGTATAGGGTTGCCTACGAGAATCAAGATTCTTGCACCCTACAACATAGTCAACCTGTGAACTCATCTTAAAAATATGTTATGTGGAAGAAGACAACAATCACTTTTCTCAGGAAAAAAGTCTTTATGAGAGCTTGAACACTGAACTATAGAGACATCACCAGAGTGACCAAAATAATGTGTAACAGAATGCCCCCCAAAGTATGAGGCTGGAACTCATGACAGCCGAAATACTTTGTAAAATGTGTGTGTGTGTCAGAAAAAAGAATTGCACCTAATCAGAAACCTGTAAACAATCAAGCATCTATAGAATATAATACTAGTTCTGAGGTAGGCATTCCCATGCTCAGACCACAAATGAATGAAATCATAAATGTAGGCCATGGCCACCAATCATACATTGTGGATCTATGTCCCCAAAATACCACATAGCCACCAGGAATACACTGTGGATCTATGTGTTTAGAAGATGCATATTAGGACATAGCCACGTGACATACAAAGTGGATCCATGTGTCAATACAAATCATAAATACTCCAGTGTAGCCTGGGCCAAAATATAGGACCCAGGGTCTTCAATCCCGTTGTCTGAAAAGTATGAATCTAATCATGTGATTACATGTGTTGAAGTCAAACATGGTAGAAACCACTCGATTACTAGTCATTGATGAAAACCATTAACAAGTGAAAGGGAAATCACCATTGATGGCAATGACTCCCAAGGCACCTAAGTACAATCCGACAAAATGTGAATAAATGAGCTGAAGTTGAACATTCGGTGGAATCTCTCTATCAGGGACCAATGATGTGAATCCACTGTCGAAAGCGAAGAGACCTGCCATTAAGGCATGCGGGTTCTAAGGTACTCAATTATTTCTAAGTCTTATTCCTGGATAATGAGTTGGAGTCGATGGAAAAAGACTTATTACAGGAGGGTCTTGATGTATCCCCCATCAATGACACGAAATAAGTAGCATATTTTGAGGGCAAGTAAAAGTAAAAATATGGTTAGAAATGGACACAAGGAAGGTTGACATGGTAAGAATGGACAACTGCATATGGCTGACTCAATGGAGGGCTTGTTTGGACTTCTCTTGAACATATGAGCGACACAACAATGGTCTTGGCAGCATTGACTCAAAGATGACACAAGATATGACCTTGTAGTAAGTCAAATGAGAGACAAATGGATTTCCCAACCCAGATTCAAATGACAAATAGGGAGTTTCATGTTCAAGAGTGACACTTACTGCCACTAATACAAATACCGAAACATATCCCTTTCCCAAAATTTCACCCACCATTTCTAGCAAGTACCTCTTTATTTTTACACAAGCTTGAGGAGGATAACATATGCTTGTTGATGTAATCTCATCCTTCGGACGAGTCCCTCGAAGTATGTTTAACGAACCCTAAGAAGGAGTGGTTTGGTCCTGTAAGGGCCTTTCGATGTTTGTTTAACAAGTCCAAAGATAGAAAACTCGGGCATTTTTCATGTTTTGAGAGTCTGAAAAACACTTAAAGAGAAACTCTCCCAGTTCCTTTTTCGTAAATTAGTTCGATGAGACCAAAAAAGTGATAAACTATCACCCATCAAATGTTTTCTTCAAATACTTTTACGAGCGTGAAAAGAACAAGATCGCTCGATAATCTTTTCATATTATGGAGTGTGAAAAGAGATTAAAGGATACTCCCTTGTTTTCGTCGTTTTTGTGTTACCATAACGAGTACGAAAATATGACAAAAGTATACATGGTTATGTTCTCATGTATTTTCGAGCGCGAGAACGAATGAAGACTGAGCTCTAGGTTTTCCTTACAAAACCCTAAAATGGTAATCGTTCATGTGACGAATATAAAAAAGATAAAAAATTCCCTTATACTGTCCTTTGGACTTCTAGGTCAGCTATCTACAAAAAACCATACTCACAAAACCATTAGGATATTAGGTTTTTATACAAAAAGTAATAAAAATAATCTAAAAATCAACAAAAAATAGTAAAAAGGTGAATAAATATGGGTAAAAAGGGCTTTTCACCATTTCATTGTTACATTGCCAAAAACTTGTCCAACACACCTCCCTTTTTTTCAAATTTCATTGGTTAATCGCGGGAGCTACAAGTGATCACTTAGCAAACGGTTCTGACCAATGAGGTAATCTCTTGATTTTTCAACTTTTCCATGGTTTACTTTTGATTTTTATTGGCAATTTTAGAGTTTTGAGTCCATTTTAGGGTTGGCAGGTGTGCTCAAGCATTCTCGCAGGTGGGCCATTCAGGGCGTGCAATAATCTAATATTTTCATAGGTGGGCTTCAGTGCACCTGCAAGAATCTCACACTGTGGAAAAGCTCCACCTGCGAGGGTCAAAAAATAGATTTTTTGTGTGTGGTTTTGCTCAATAATTTTTTTTTCAAGAGGTTAGAATGAGTTGTTGACCTCCTTCTCATGAATCCATTACAGGTATTGATCATCACGATGTTGGAATGGAGGTAAAGGGAACATGAGGAGGATGATGCCATTGCTGAAAATGATTCGCGTACAGTTTTTTCTCTTTGGGAATGTGGGGTCTTCAAATTTTTTAGGATCCTGGGCATGAGAGCCCAACTCAGGTTTTTAGAGTATCTGGTCCACTTGTGGGATGTATACCAACAGGTATTTCATGTAGGCGTCCACATGATTTCACTAGATATCGAAGATATCTATTTTCTAATGGGGTTGTCATGACGCAGATCCCATGCGACTTTGACCGAAGGTAGGGGTGGTGGACTTCCTATGAGCGAGTATGTCCACCGACATTGTGTTCCTAAGGTAGAGAGAAGGAAGGGTAAGTTTTCCATTTGGGGGGGAAAATATTTGACCCTATGGACTATCTTTTTTACCATTGCATGCATGGCTGGGAGCGTGGCTCTGCACATGGCTCTTCAGAGCTATTTCCAATATGAAATAGAGTGCACATAGCCTTAGGTTTTTAACTGGTTAGATGCGGTTCTCCACAACATGAAAAGGCAATTGACTAAGTGTAGAAGGGGTGACCTAAAGAAGTTCGGGTACAGGTCGATTTTGGTGTCTTTCTTCCTTGAGAGGGTCCCATTGCTGCGTCTACAGGTAGATTGGGGTTTACCGGATCCATAGGATCCGAGGATGCCGAGGTGGTGTAACCTCATGGCTCGACACATAGCAGGGCCTATAATCAAATATAATGATTCATTTTTTGACTGGTTGAGGCCCCAGATGATGATGATTGATGACTACACACATGTCGGTTTGGATTTATGAGGAGATCCAGATTTGGTCTTGCCTGAGGATGCTCAGTGGGTTGACTTAGGTGAGAAGTAAACATTTTGTTCTTTTTAAATGTTTTTGCAAATTTTATTATATAAAATGTTTTTATATTTTCGATCCTAATCAAAAATTTATTTTGACAACACAAATGTGGGGCCATATCAACTATCAGGGATGTCTCCCATTCATAGGGGAGGAGAAGTGGCTCGAGTGGAAAGATGGGATGCTAAGGACTACGAGGCGATTGAACAAAACTTAGAGGGACTGACTGCAGATGTCTCGAACATCACTATTGGAGAGATCCCGAGACATTATCAATGCCATACCGTGGGTGTGTCTGAGTTTCTCAGACGACTGCTCCATAGGGTAGTCCAAGAAGTTGTGTGTTATCATGAGCGTCATTCATGATGTTATTTTGTAGAAGTTATGGGCTTCATATTTTGAGATTTTGATCTTTGGACAAAAAAAAATTGTAAAAACTTTTGATCGTTATATACATATATACGGCTTCTACCAACTTATTTTGTGTTGTATAATACACATGATGTGTGATTGGTTCATAAATGTCCCAAATTTCTGTCTAACACATAATTAGCTAAAGCATCAGTCAATGTATTTAGACATATAGGAATGTGTCGATATTCGATATAATCAAAATACCGTTCTAAGAGGTAAATCCATAAATATACTTGTAATAAAGTAGGACTTCAGATAGCATAGACATTACTTAACTGTAGTACTACTAGCTGTGAATTGAGTCGTATAACTAGGTGGCGGATACCAAGCGAAATAGCATCAATCAACAATTCAATTGCGACACTATATTATGCAATATTATTGGTCGCACGACCGAGGCAAACACCTCGTAGACTGATGAGTTTGTTTGTAGGTGCGTAAATTTCCCATGAAACAAAAGATAAGTTATGAGTACTATGACTAGTGCCATCGGAGAAGCCAGTGTGGGGTAGCAAAGACTCTGACATATGGAAACCAAGTTCAATGCAAGGTAAACAGTCGAGGGCAGAAACCAAATAATGAAAAAACACACTGAAGTAACACACAAAAAGTATGATACAATAAAATACAAGCACTCATGCACAGATGATCTAAGCATAGTACTTCTTTAAGTAAATCCCATTTTTGGCTTCACTCAAAGGGATACTATCATAGTCCACTAACTCATAGGCTCCTTTTTCCAACACCCGTATGACGATATAAGGACCTCGCCACATAGCCTCAAATTTTCTAGCTCCTAAAAAATCTTGATCTTGTTCATGAAGGAGAACTAGATCTCCTTCAGAGAACACACGTTGTTTGACATGTTTAACATATTGAGCTTTGACGTGTTTCTTCTGGGTTTCTATAATTAGGGTGGCATCGCGACATGTTTCGTCTAGTTGCATAAGATACAATAGACGTTCTTCTTCAGCGGAAGTGCTTGGGATAATTTCAATGACATGTTTTAGAGATGGTATCTCACATTCAATTGAAAATATGTCTTCTATACCATAAATTAACTAGAAAGGTGAAAACCTAGTAGCAGACTTGACAGATGTTCAGTAAGCCCACAATGTCGAAAACAACATCGTGTGCCAACTAGTTTTGTGAATCCCTATAATTCGTCGAAGCATAGTAATTAGGAATTTTTTCATTGCTTCAACCTAGCCATTGGACTGTGGGTAATTGGGTGTTGATTTTTCATGGAGAAGACCCAACTTTTCGGTGAGTTCAGACATCATAAAGTTTCTAAAGTGGCTATTGTGATCAGTAACGATAGCTTGAGGAACACCAAACTGAGCAATGATGTGATTGAATACGAATAGTGCTGCAGTATTTGTGGTATTGTCAAATGTCGACATCGCCTCAGCCCATTTTGTAAAATAATCTAAAGCTACAATAATGTATCCATGCCCCCCGACCGAGTGAGGGTGACATGTCATGAAATCGATACCCCATTTCACAAAAGGTTCAACGGAAACTACAGGGTGTAGAGGAGCAGGGCGTGATCGTATTTTATTGTTGTAGGTTTGGAAAGCATGGCATTTTTGGATAGCAATAATACAAGCATTGAATAAATAAGGCCAAAAATACCCAGCTCATTAGATATTCAGCTCGTAAGATATTCTGGGCAGTAGTATATCCAGACATGTGACCACCACATGATCCAGAATGGTAGTCATTCAGAGCTTTCTCAGCTTCATCAAATGTGAGGAAGCATCGAAAAATGGATTCAATCCCATGAAGATAAAGAGTATCACCAAGGATAATATACTGACGGGCTTGGTAGCATATGCGACGATGGTCAGTGCTAGACAAATCAGGCCAGAAAGTCTCAGTCTGGATATATATGATGATATCCCCATACCAAAGGTCATCAAAACTGATCATAAAAAGGGATTCATTGGGTAATGAATCCTCTGCTACATTTTTCGTCTCAGAACAGGGAAGGTCACATATCAATTCAAAAAACACCAAGGATTTCTTGGACTTACCACGTTCAAATTCTAAGTCAAACTCCTGGAGTATTATGGTCCATTTGGAGTATTTTCCCCCTAGTAATTGGTGTGTAATAATGTGTTGCATAAGGTTGCAGTTGGAATTCACAGTAGTCTTGCGTAAAAGGATATAGTGCCAGAAGCGTTGAACAACTTGGACGGTGGCCAAGGCCAGTTTTTCAACATGTAAATACTTGGTTTCGGTAGTCGTGAGACTCCGAATCAAATAATAAATGACATGTTCATCATGAGAATCATCCTCCTGGACTAGAAACATAGCAATGGTAGAGTCTAAGGCTGTGAGATACATGAAATAATCTTGACTGTAATCGGGTGGGAAAAGTAGTGGGGTACGGGTTAAGGTTAGTTTTAAAGTGTCAAAATCCTTTTTGGCAATGGTATCCCATACAAATTCAGAACCTTTCTTGAGTAGTCGAGTAAAACCAAGAGTTAACTCGGCATAGTTTGGGATGAAACAATGTAGAAAGTTTGTCTTCCCTTGCAAACTTTGTAGTTGTCAAAGTGAGGAAGGAGGAGGGAGATTGAGAATTTCCTCGACCTTCAAAGGATCTAACCCGATACCTTGATGTGAAACAATAAATCCTAGAAGTCGGTTGGATTCTACACAAAAAACACATTTGTGGGGATTCAAGCGTATATGGTAAAACTGACAACAAAGAAAAATGGCACAGAGGTGTGTTAGATGATCTACACGGTGCATGGAATGAGCTGGTAAGTCATTGAGATATGGCTTCATAATGTGCTTTATATCATGAAAGGAATAAGACATAGCACGTTGAAAAGTTGCACCGACATTCTTTAAACCAAAGGGAAGTTTTCGGTAGGCAAAAGTGCCCCAAGGACAAATAAAAGCGTCTTGTGTTGGTCTGCGGGTACGATATTGATTTGATTATATCGGGATAAACCATCCATCAGAGAGAATATTTCACTTCCGGCACAACCGTCGATGATCTAGTCAATGAAGGGGGTAGGAAAGTTGTCTTTAGGACAAGCTTTATTAATGTCTCTATAATCAACGCATACGCGGATCATACCTTGTTTCTTGTTAACCGGAACAAGATTGGAAACCCAGTCAGTTAGAGCCAAAGGTTAAATAAATCCATCTTTGAGAAGTTTCTCAACTTCAAGCTTGATAGCGGTTGCTTTATGTGGGTGAACCAGATGAATTCGTTGCCGGACGGGTTTAGCGCTTGGGTATGTCTTAATCTTGTGTACAACAATTTTGGGGTCAATACCTAGCATTTATTCATAGATCCATGCAAAGACATCACAAAATTATTGGAAAAGAGACTTGTAGGTGACAAATTCATCATGGGAACATGAAGCTCCAATATGCACATTTTCAACTACTCCAGGTTTTATGGATATGTCGAGGGGGATGGTGGGTGAGGTATTACTTAAGTTCCCTTCGTAGAACATATCGTGTGTAGAATCGGGAATAGTAGAAATGATGACAATAGTCGATGGGTTCGAGATCAATTGGTAACTCTCAATGGTGTATTGTTCCAGGAAGAGGATGGAACGATGATGTCCATCGTCCCAAGGGGTATCTTCCATGGACATAATAGATATAATCATCTCGTCTATAGGAAAAATGACGTGGAATGGATCTGGAGATAAATCACCAAGCGAGGGGGTAGAAGGGGTTGCTGATTGAATGGCTTGATAAGAGGATTTGACGGGACTCAAAGGCATTTGGTCACCATAACGAAAGTGATCATCAAGGTTGGGTACTATCCACAGGTCATAAGACACAGGGATTTATCAAACAGAGGTGGAAATCATATTTATCGAGGCGACGAATGGATGTGGAACATTGGGTGGTGGAATGAGAAAAGTACCCATCAAAGAGGAATATTTAAGAAGACCAACACCAACATTCTCATATCTAGGGGGTGTTTTTGCTATGAAAGGTATGTTGCCGGTATGTGCATCGGAGTGAAAGAAGGCTAATTGGTCCACCGTAATTACTTTTCCTTGATGTGGGAAACGTATGACATGAAAAAGAGTGGACACAACTTCATTCATGGAATCGATCCATCTACGTCCAAGTAGAAGGTTGTAATCGAGAGGAGCGTCTTCAACGTTGACTATTTTGCCTTCTAATGTAATAGGCAATGAAGGGAGCACACCATAAGTCTTAAAACAAGAGCCATTGAAGGCTTTGAGCATGTTGTGGGATTTAGTTAAAGGAGGAGAGCCGATGGCTTTCCAACAGGTAATAGACATGACACACGTCGAGGCATCCTCATCAATAACTATTCTACAAATGTTATTTTTGGAGATAATAACTTTTATTTGGAATGCGAATTGAGGGGGTAACCATGTAATGTGATATTCCAAGTAAAAAATTATTAAATTTGTATCAGTAGGGTCGATTCCACCAATAGATTTCAACAGTTCCTTCCGTTGTATAGGACAACTCTGAAGGACTTCGAGGGCTAACATCGCGGATGATGCTTGGGCCAGATATTCAAAAACACTGTAGTTCTGGGCAACACGTGCATGAGAATTGAAAGAAGATTTTCAGACAACACCCTTTGGGGGAGGGAAAAGAAATGTATCTAGGATTAGTCATTCGAGATGAAGAGGACCATTGGTAGGTGGAGTCGTGGGATATGGTTGGACCAACGAAGGAGGTATTTCATCAACCTTCTCTTTGGAGGAGGAATAATCTTTGGCTCGAGTGGTAAGTGTGATGTCATTCTTCTTTGAATCACCTGTACACATTAAGACATAAGATGTAGTGGAGGGGGAAGGTTGTTCATGAATGGCCAATTCGGCTTGTTGTTGAGAAGGGAAGGGTTGTGAAAATACAGCCAGAGTAGGCGGTTTCGAGGTCCCTTGAAGGAACTTAGTAACCTCGGCTCGTCTTGGACAATCCTTAGTGTAGTGATCATCACCACAGATAAGACAAGGGTATCGAGGTTTGTGCTTATCCTTATCATTAACAGGTTATGTTTTGGTCTTCTCAGATTGCGGATTATTTTTATCCTCCTTGTTCTTACCCTTCCCTTTTTTGGATTTATTTTTTCCAATGAGGGTAGATTGAACAAAGTTCACCTCAAAAGTCTTGCCGGTGGGAGGGGTAGGAGGCAGAGCATTTTGAACATTAGAAGCAACTGATTTGGGGTTGTTTCTAGAGGCTTGGATGGAATGAGGTTGGGCATGGAAAGTTACAATCACACTGTCAGTTGCATGAGAAGCAACAGGAGTAGTTGAAGTAGCAGAAGTAGTAGGACTAGGTGTGTCAGGGAGTAAGTCGTAAAGAGTACCCGTTTGTGAGTAAACGAGGTCAAGGTATTGGGCACGACTGATTGCCTCTTCTTCTGTGACAACTCCACCCATGGAGATATCATGAGAGATGTCATTCATGAATGATTTCGTGAATGACTCTACCAACAACTGATCAGGAAGTTCGAGTTTGATGAGACGTCGTCTCCGTCGCCACTCATGAATGTGATCAGAGATATGAGTGGATTTTTCTTGTTTGAAAGAACTCAAAATTTCATTTCTCATTTCGTAACGGATCAGTAATTGGTAGTGGGTGAGGAAATACATAACGAGGGTGTTGAAGTTGGTGAAGAAGACTCATGGTAATTCTATATACCACTTCGCGGTGGAACCTGTGAGAGTTCACTGAAAAAGGCATAAATGAATAGAGTCATCCATCAAAGAGTTGGATGAACACCAAAGGTGAAAAGTCATTACATGATTGTTTGGGTCCTCTCCTGGTTTACCATTGAATTTAGGGATGTTGGATGGTAGTTTGGCCGGTATCGCGGGCCATTGTGGAGAGTGACGGATCGAATCATTTAAAATTCTCAACAGATCAGGGAGGTCTAGGGTGGCTAAGAAGGGTAATTGTCTATTCATTTATGGGTATTGGTGACTTTGGGGAGTGAGGCCCATCGGTAGACCAATATGACCGTAAGCATTTGGCATATAATGCAAAGATCTGGGTAGATTCAGTTGTTGGTGTGGAGGCAGATAATTTATAGGGTTGTATTGGTGAGGGATGATCCCTTGAACAGGGGTGTGGGGTTGAGAATTCGATCCCCAAATAGGATTGGACTGACCTAGATATGGTTGGCTTGTACTAGGGGGTATGAAGGAGCTAACTTGAGGCGGTTAACCCCCAGTCGAATGAGGGTTTTTTTGGATAAGACGGTTTCATATGGTTCCAATACTGGGCCAAATATGGAGGTATATTTTTTCCATAGGGTGGGGTAGGTGGGGGTTTCCCTCCAATCGAGGGTTGTGTTCCAATTGGTAGTTTTTCTGCAAAATGGAATTGGGTTTGGCCTCCTTGGTAAAATTGTCCACTAACAGGAATCTGGTAATGAGGTGTGAAAGACTGGATGGTGCCACTAGGGTCGGTGCCTCTGATAGAGGATGGAAGAGGTCCTCTGAAAGGGGGTCGGGGAAGTGTCAGAACGAAACCAGGACCGAGATGGTTCCCAGAAGGAGTGGAAATGATAGGAGTCTCGGATGGGATTTGTGTAGGAGTGGGAATATAATCATTCAACACATGATATCTGGGGGGAAGTGTTGGGGTGAATCTAGGTGAAAGCGACGTGCCAATGGGAGCTTAGCTAGCCACCGTAATCCCATTGTGAGGACATGTATTATTTGGGACCATTGTGTAATGGACCGTTTGTAGGGGGATAGTCAAGATGTGGTCAACTAGTGGAGTGTCTAAACCAGGAAAATAATAGGCAGTAGTAAAAGGTATTGTGTCTGGATGGGATGTTTCGGGCATCTCAGGTGTGACAGTGATATCAATGCCTACTCTTGAGCCAAATAAATCCCATCTAAAAATGCCAGTAGTCCAAAAAGGATCTTGACCCTCAGGTCTTGTGAAAGGTTCGGTTGGTAATCCAAAAGACTCAACAACTATTTCTCTGGAAGAATTCACTTGAAAAATATGTCTCATAGAGTCAGGAGGAAGTCAAAAGTCCTCTCGAGAATTGGTAATTCAGAACCGTTCTAAAGAGTTAGTTCTTTCCACTTGTGGAGTGGAAACACCTTTGACTTCACTCTGTTGAGGAGATCCCTCCAGTGAGCTGGTAGGCAAAGATTGAGAACCTTCCAGATATTCTGGAGGTAGGCCTTGCATTCTGCGTGAACGGTGTGGAGGGTCAATTGTGATCGATTTAAAATCTTACGAAAGAAATTCTATGGCCAACTTGGGTAAACAAACAACACGCTCTAGTAAAATCTAGGAATCAAAACCAAGCAAACAAGACCTTCCAATTCTGAAGTCACTAGTTGGTGATGAAATCCAATGTCGCGATGATGAGACAAGAAGGGGTTGGGCTAGGGTGGAAAAGTTACGTTGACGACCTTCTTAATGGACTTACACCCTGGTGCAAGCTCCCACACATAATCATGGGTATACCCTCCAAGGAGCCCGAGTGAGTCTGGCCAACGTTGATTCCAGGTACCGTGAAGAATTACCCCTCCACAGTCACCTTGTGTAAGACCCTAAGAATATAGGCTACTAAGGTTACCACAAAAAAAAATGATGCTTGGGGAAATGGTTGACAGTCTGATCCGCATGCAAGGGTAGGGTATCTAGTCGGAAATCAACTTGAGAGGCTTCCACTCATCATTGTGGTTATACCTTCAAGTGAACCCTGTAATATGTGCAATATCTACACTGAGATCAACAAAGAAGGGTGAGTAACTCTGTCAATATCAATGCGACCTCAGGTTTGACCCTTGTGTGAGAAGGGATTCCTAGGACAAAATGCTACAAATGGAATTTGACACTCCTTATCACAAGATACTATTGTGTGTTTTGTTCTTTGGAGAGTGTGTCTCACTGCTATTCCAAATCTCTATCCTACCTAATGTTGGTCCAAAAGAGCCCTAGAAAAAGTTACTAGTTGAATTTTAAGAATTGCGCAATATTATTAAAGGTTGTTGTTACTCAAGAGGGAGGCGGAGATGAAACCGATGTTCTGTAAGACTTAGACCCAACTTTTCATAAATAGAAATGAATGATACAAACTTTCGTTTGATGAATTCTATCTACAGCAGGGAGAAAGGAGTTTTTCTGGAACAATGCAAACTATGATGTACAATTCTCTTTTCAAATCTAGTACCAAACAATCACGGATAACGTAAATTCACTATTTGTTCTTTTTTAATGCCAATATTTTCTGAATGATTGCTTAAAAGAACAAGACTTTAAAAAAAAAAAAATAGAAGCCAGAAATAGGGATGGAGCTAAGAAAAGGTAGGCAACCAAAGAAAAAAAAAGCAATACTCAATAAATGCCCAAATCAAATCTTTCAATGGAGATAAAAATAAAAATCGACAAAAAAAAGTTTCTTGAAGTGTATACAGACAAAGAACTTTTCTAAGAAGCAAGCAATCTAAAGAAATAATAACCCCAACTTTTAAACTGACCAAAGAATTTTGACCAAACAAGCACTCAGATCTCAGAATCCGAGATTATACCCTCGTTGGTAAAAGGTTGAGAAGTAAAAACTGGGGAAAATATTAAGAAGAGTTTTCGATCTCTGAAAACTAATCGACCGCAAGATTCGAAGTCAAGAAATAGTCAAACACTGGAAAAATAAGTTCTTCCTAGGTGAACAAACCAATCTGGGCATCAAGAATAAAAGAAGGCTTGATCCAACACTTTTACAAATGGGTTCGTAGCCTAGTAGTAGAGCACAGTGCGAGAATGAGGCAGTCTCATAGTCTAGACACTGGTAGGGTGTGAGAATGTCGCACTGGACTGAACAATGGGGTGTGAAAATGAAAGGTTCTCACAGGCTATAGAGAGGTACAATGTGAGAAGGTTTGTAAATTATGAATATTTAGAAAAGGGACAAAACAATTGAGTGAAATTCTAGGTCCAGAAAGTCTATAAGGGTCTCCTTCAGACTCAGAGACTGGTTGGCAATGAAAAACGTAGACCAAGAGAAAATGGCCAATGAAAAACCACAAAAATGAGTTGTATCCCCAGTCGAGTTGCCAATTTTGTTACAGGATAAATCGATATATGCAGACACTAACAGATCTCCCTAGATCCACCTGGATATAGAACAAAACAGGACATGACATGACTCTTTCTCTAATTTGTAGTCATTGAATCTACTACCAAGAAGGAATGAGTGACATACCTTTATATCGCTTCCTTAGGTCTTTGTTGTTCCTACTTCACTCTGGTGCTCTTGTGAGATCAGGTCCAAGACAACACAAACCAACCAAAGTGAATATATCAAAGTATATTCAATGTCAATGTTAAGGTCCTAACCCGCACATAGGTAGATCAATGTATTCAGATGTAATAAAGGTCAATATTAATAAGGCCTTTCAATAAAATAGAATAAGGCGGATGTAAGAAGACCTAATATAAGCTTCCACTTCTAGAAGGATATTCCTCTAGATGTTTCTTTTAATAGACATATTTAGTATAAATAAGGGTCGAGGGTATGAAAACCCTAGCTTGAAGATTATTGTAATAGAGCGTTGTTCGATTGGAGGTTGCCCCCTCGAAGAAGCCCGTGAACATTGCTTTCTGAATCAAAGTGTTATTTATATTGCTATTCTTATATCATTTATGTGTTATTGTAAAGATTATGATGGATATTTTACTGTTATTCTGCCATTTTTAGCATTTTATTTATGTTCTGCATATTTTATATATCTGGTATCTTGCAAGTGGTATCAGAGCACTTTCCTTGGCAGAAATTGTGGGTATTTTTTTTCAGGGTAGACGTATTCCGACATATTTAATCCATAGAGATCTGTCGTTACGTGCATAAACCCATGGTTGAAGGATTCATACACGTAGGAAATACAAGTGGTTCTTAAGTGCACATCTGTTGGCCACCCTTGTAACCCCTGTTGGTACCCCTTCAAGTGGTAGCGCATCAGACAACACCTGTGTATGGATCGACCTAGATTTCCTAAAGCCCTCTTTAGATAAACCTATCGGCTGCCAGACTGCTATAGTGTCACCGAGAACAACACTCGAGAAGATACTCTCTAGTACCTGGGTAGTCAGGGGTAGTACGGCTAAGGGTATGGTCTATCCTCCTTAGTTAGTGCCTTGAGATATTGGGCCGAGTACTACTGTTGGACCCCGCACGTATATCAAAGAGCTATAGCACAGGGAAAACCCTTGTCTATAGAACCCTTGAATACCTAACCCTTGGGGAACATAAACATAAACATCAACAAATTAAACTGGCGAGATCTATTGTCGCGCATCTGTGTTCGGGTTGCCAAGTAAATACACATTTCTTTATGGTTAAGAATGTAGGTATTTTAGCACTACAACATTCTGTTAGAAAAATAGGACCGCGGAGCAATAAAATAAAACAAATGCAGAAACAAAACACAGAAGACACACAATACAAGAGAGACACAGATTTACGTGGTTCACCCAGTTTGGGCTACGTCCACCAGAGAAATTGCCAGGTCCTTCCTTTATTATTATCCAGCAAATGAAGGGATACAACCTACAGCAAAACCCACTGTAACTTCCTCTTCATTCTCTCACAGTCTCCTCTCTCAGAATACAATATTCACCATCATCCATAGCCGCAATACATTTCCCTCATAAAATAGGGTTGCCTTCTAGGGCAAAAAACCCTAACATAATCTCTACCGTTAGATCTATGAACTTATAATGAACGGTCCAGATTTACAATAAAATTACAATATACTTTTATAAGGAAATTTTTGCTTCGGGGGCTTCACCCTCGAACCCCCGTTGGGGGCCCGCTTTCCCCTAGAACCCCCAGCCGGGGGGATGGACCCCCCGGACCCTGCAGAGGGGGTACCCCTCCTCTGCACTCCCCTGCGTGGAAGAGTGTACATACTTCTGGGGTGTAAATATTTCATGGGGTATAAACACGGCTGAAAGCAAGGACCTCTGAATCAGGAAGATAATTAGGCTCCACAACCAACAATCTCCCACTTGGAGACTGATCTCAACAACTCCACCGCTGCTGTATATGCTGGACTCTGAACCTTCTTGGA